>VDFB02357904.1:0-22339 GCA_007258455.2 Sequoia sempervirens
ACAATGAAGTGAGCTACTGTTCAGATTTCCTAAATCTAGTCAAACACAGTATTCATGACTTGCATTGATCCAATATAAACTCATTTCCTTTCATGATGTTGGCATATATATATCAACCATTCAATTACTCTAAATTTCATAGCCATATTCTAAATCAAGAAATTTTAATAAATAGCATCATCGAAATGGAATTAAACCAATCAATCACTCTATGTTTCACAATCATATACTGTAAGTAAATCCACTTGATTTGTAAGACATCTGGATTAAATAAATTACTCTTATAGCAATAAGTCAACAACTCAATCTCATATGATTCATTAAATCATTCGTTAATCCTAAACTCTTCAATTTTGTTCCATAATTAATGATTAGAACCGCCTGATTGAACTAGGTTATTCATTGTCTCTAAGTTTCTCAATTGTCTTCTATACGTAGAATGTTTTGATAAATAGGCATTTAGATTTAATAAATTAGCCTTTATTTCACATTCGCATCAATAATTTAACTAAGTTCTAATCACTTAATCTATATTACATCATGAATTAAACAAATAAAATAATTGAATTCAATATTCTAAATAAAACGTATGATCAACATCAACTTTTAAAAATAGTCATTAAATTATCTAATAATCACATGACACCAATGAGAAATTTTAAACTTAATACTTTAATTCTATTGGCTCAATTATGGATAAGGATTAAAATAATCTTTATAAAATAACCCATTTAATCAACTTATAAATAAGTCATTTAATTACAAAACCAACTTTTAATTAAAACATGTGATTATAACTTCCACCTTTACATATACATCATACGCTAATTTATACACCAATTTAACTATATATTACATATACATGTAAATGTATATATAAATATGTAATTATAAATGTATCCGTTTAATTATCTAATTAATTAAACCTATTTAAGTTCAGCTAATTAAAGTTTTCAATATTACAAATTATTTATTTTAATATCAATTTCCTCCACTATAATAGCCACATAATCATTATAAAATTTTTATTTAATATTTGACATTATTTTAACGTCAATGAAATATCATTATTATTATTTTATAAACCTCAATTCTATTTTCATATTAATCAACTAATTTAGCAAAATTATTTAAAATACACATTATATTAAATATTATATATATAATATTATTTAAATATTTAATATTTAATATTAAATATATATAATATTAAACATTAAATATATATAATATTATATATTATAATATAAGATATAATATAAAATTATTTTCTAAATAAAATAAATACAATTAAAACAATATACTAAAATTTTATAAAAAAAAACAAAGGTTTAAAAGCCTTTTTTTTCTTTGCTGCGTTGCAGTCGCAACAGGGGACGCACCCCTGTGTGGCTGCTACGCAGCCTCACACAGGGGCGCAGCCCCTATGGTGGCTGCTTGTAGCCCCTCCCCATCCATGGATGGGGGGTGGCTGTGGGTAGCCCCCACACAACCAAAAAGAATAAATTTTAATATTATATTTTTTTTCAATGTCGTTTTAAAACGAAAATAAAACAACAAAAAAAAACAAAACCCAGGTCTGGTAAAAAAAACCATAACGAATTTCACCCAACAAAGTTTTATTTTTAAAAGGAAAACTTTTGTATAATGTGAATGGATAAATCTATATATAATTACATCATTCCACAGCCCAAATTGGGGCAAATTTTTCTTGAGGTGAAGGTTAAAAGGAAAGATTTTAAACACAATAGCATGGTAAAAATTCTGGGTTTTCTCCAAATTGTCAAAAGGGATCAAATCTTTTCATTTGAATCATTTTTCAAGATCTATTGCTTGTTTTAAAACGAATTTTCATAGTTTAAATTGATTCCAAACAATGTTTCCAAGATTACACACAGCCAACAAAGATTTCAAAACATTCATAACAAGATTTAATCTATTTTCAAAATGATTCAAAGTAAGAGTATGAAAAACCTGATTTTTCTCCAAGATTTGCATATTCGAATGGAGCTTTCAAGAACCTCTTCAAATCCACCTCCAGCAACTTTCAATCTCCTTCCCCAAAACCAAAACCAAACCACCACCAAGAAGAAGATCTCTCCAAAAAAAAATTGCAAGATTCCCCCAAAAATCATGAGAGCTCCCTTTTCTCCAAAAATAGGGTTTTTTCTAATTTGGTCAAAGAAAACCCAATATTTCCCACTCACCCAAAATAATATTTAAAAGCATGGGAATATTTCAAGATTTTAATTCAAAATTCCCACTTCTAATTTTAATTTTATAAAACCAATTTTTGAATTTTTAATTCAAAACTCAATTTTCAAAATTTTAATTCTAACTTTATGCATTTTCCAAATTTCTCATAAAACAAAGGGCATTTCAAATTGCAAAGAATTTATTTTCTCTATGATTTTCAAAAGTAAAATTAAAACACACTATCCTTTATTTATTTATTTTAATTTATTCGTAACTATTCAAACATGATTTTAATTAAATCCTAAATATTCAAATTAACTTCCATTTTCAATTTTATTTGAATTTAGGTATACAATAACGCCAAAATCACTATTTCATTTAATACATCACTATTAATCTAATTAATTAATAAACTAAATCTAGTTTATTAATTAATCAAATCAATCAATAACCCAATAATTATTTTATTAATTTCATCAAATAAATCAATAAAATAAATCACATTTCAACATTGCAACTAAACACATTTAATCATCAATTAAACTACGCAAGTCATTTAATAAACTTAAACTTGAAATTAAATAAACACTCAAGGGGAAACTGACCAAGTTAAAACAACTGACCTCGACGACAACCTGATAACACGCTATGACTAGGGTGACGATTTGGCTCAGAAAACCTAGCTACTATCTCCCAATCAATTACCGTTGGTAAATGGACACGCTCACACCTGTGAAGCCAGGTGGAGTCGATGTCATGTACTTGCCAACCTGCAGCAAAGAACATGTCAAACGTGCAAAATATATATGTATGTTATGATCAAACACACCATGAAGAGGGAATCTCAGAATTGTAGGGCGCTCATAAGCGAGTGATACAATCCGTCCCCTTCACCAATACAGTATCTCTAACTGACGCATCTAACATCAATGATATGATCAATAGCATAAAACATCATTTAATCAGATATCTTCTAAGTTATTCTAAATCATGCCATAAGGATAACATCGGAATAAAAGAACATCACATCAACATATAACTTCCACATCATTTAATCAATCACGATCACAAGTAATCAAGTTCCAAAGTCCAAGCATGTTCAGACACAATCGTTGCATCATGATATAACATGTGCATCACCAAACAGTTCATGATCAAATAATCACTAAGTTCACAATCACATCATAAGCATAATTAGACATACAAAGAACCTTGCCGATCCAAAAATCCAAAACGAAGGGGTGTTACAATTATCTTCAAATCAATTTTTTATTATCTTTTTTAATTTTAAATATTAATTTATACTATTATTAAAATTTTGAATAATAAAGTTTAGTAAGCACATATTTTTCATAATCTATTAATTTAGTAGAGAGCGTTTTTAGATTTAATCATATATATTTTGCATCAATATTTGAGTGATCCATTGTGAGGATGAAGAGGGTTATCCTCTTCTTATTGATAGATCACTAAGAGTGATATGAATATCAATACAAAACCATACACAATTGAATCCAAAAATACTATCTAATAAATTTTTAGTTATTATTTACTTCCATTTATTAATTATACTAATCTTATTATATAATTTTTCAATTTCAATAGTTTTATAAATATATTGTATACAAAGATATTATTTGTTTAAATTGTTTAGTACAAAATTGTACTATATGTGATGGTGACATTTTCTTTACAAACTATCTTCAAAATAAGTGGTATATTAGATTTTAATTTATTTTTTTATATATTTTTGTTAGGTTCCATCAATTACAAATTGAGATAAATTGTTACATTTCAAAAGAGAGAGATGTGTGAACATCACTTTTAAGAGGTAGATATTGAGGATCATTTTATTCTCAAATCAACACTTTTTATCAGATGCATGTACAATTTTGGGATCTCTTTAGGAATTTAAGACAATATTTGGAAAATTTAATTTAATATCAAGATAAAGGTGTGGCATTATGCATGGAATAAACTTATATTTTTAATGATTTAAAATAGACACATCATAGTTCTTCACATGTTAGATCTAGTTAAAAAAATATAAAATGTCAAATTTTAAAAAACAGACAATATGATATAATATTAATGATTTAAAATGGACATATCATAGTTCTTCACATGTTAGATCTAGTAAAAAAAGTATAAAATGTCAAATTTTAAGAAACACACAATATGGTATAAAGTATAAAGTATTTTTATTAATGTTAATATTTTATTTTTAATATAATATTCAAAAAGAAAAATAATTTATTAAATATAATTTAAATTATTTAATTAAAAGAAATAATTAAATATTAATTAATTTTTATTAAATAAAAAATATAATATGTTAATTGATAATGAAAATAAGATCTATGCCTCCTAGAATTTAAAAATGCTATGTAGTTTAGAAGTAAATTATTCATTTTTATTCTAGGTCAAGTTACCTTCACATTTTTGGATCTAATTCATGTATGCAAACTTGACTTTGATGATACCATGATTTGAAGGAAGATAAAATTTTTGGAACCTACACACAATATGATATAATTCTTAATAGAAATACTTATGTTATAATTTTTAATAATTATTTTTTATTTTAATTTAATTATTTAAATTTTCTATATTTTTTATTTATTCTATTTAAAACTATCTTAATTTATTATATAAAACATTGTCTTCAATACTATTTTTTTCTAATTATTTATAAATATTATGATAATTTCAATTTCAAATAGTAAATATTAAACTTTAATGCTAAAATTAAAATGATAGGATCAATATGTGAGACTTAGACTTATCAAATAAAATGATATGATCAATGTGACACACTTTAAATATCAAATAAATATAAGGTTATAATAGGAAGAATAGAAAAATTCTATTTAATAGATAGACAAACCCTAAACCAACACTTAGTTTGCATGTTGAACTTAAAACCAAACACTACCTATCGTACCCTTTCACTTATTCCAAGAAAAGGTAATCTAATAATAAAAGAACACCACATTAATGAGAATCATAACACACTAACATAATAAGAGTAAAATAAAATTGTAAATTGAAAAGGATTATTGATGATACTAAGCATTCATTTTTTATTGTCATCAAATTTCAATAATAAAGTTAGATATCAAGCTCATAACTATATTAGAAATTTTTTACAAGAACAATACGTTAGTATAGATGATAAATATTGGAGTGGTACTTTAATTTCCTAGAATATCTTCTAAAGGTAAACATTAATGAATTGTGTATCCAATCATTATAGAATTTCATATTAAATTCAAATGTTAATCATCACTAATTCAAAACCATCATACTAATAATCCCATATTCTATAATACAATATCATTTACATATACTAGTAACACTTAAAATTAGAGAATATATATCGATAAATACTAACAGGGTGAAATTCTATTGTATACCTTATACACATAATTCAAATATGCAAAAATCAATATCATAAGCATCAAAGTTGGGTAGGGTGAAGTAGTCAAGTGAATCCATACCTTTTATTTTCCATCCATTGGTCAACACCTTGCATAAAGGTATTCCCTACCATGTGAAGCTTGCTTCCACCCTCCTGATTCTTCCCTATCTAAAATTAATTGCCCACTCACTTACAATTATTAGTGAAGCATCATAACTATAACATAGGCAACGTGCAATACATAACACACCTAGAATACTTTATGAAACAAATTTCATAGAGTTCATAACAAGTAAAAATTTCATATTCATGGACCATCTAGTGATAGTTCAAAACCAACAAAAAATTTAAAGAGTTGTAATTGATGCTCATGAGGTCAGGCCTTACATTCTCCCCCCCTTATATAGACTACCTCCTAGATGTTGTTAAGGGTAGGAAATTGACATCATTAAATGAACACACAACAATATGAATAACATTTTATTTATATGTTTAGAACTAAAATGACACCTTAACTATTGGCATGATCTTATATAATAAAATGATATCTTAACTAGTCACCCTATATCACAAAGAGTTACAACAGTTGTATGAAGGGAGAGGCCTTACATTCCCCTCCCCATAGTTTAAACTTCCTCCTAGAAGTTGCTAACATTTGGAAATGAATTGACACACACAACACACATGTTACCACTTATTTTACTATAAAGCAATCACTCTATTTATTGAAGTTATCCTACATCAAAAAGAATCTTGACACTATCAAGAAATCTAAACACACAATACATCGATTCATTTAAAATTTTAATACAAGGATTTCAACATTAGTCATTTGGCTCTTAAATTATCCAACACATTATTCAAAATAGGGTTACCTAAGTATAAACAAAAATTACTCACATTTTGTAGTACCCCTCCATTTTGCTTATGTTTTCTGTTAACATACTTTCACATTGATAGACTTTGGTACTTTGTTTTGGATATTTAGATCGCTGATATTAGAGCGATGGTGGATTTATTTGGTGATATGGTGAAACATTGTATGGTGATAATTAATTTCTGACATGCTTTGTATTAGCGTAGATGTTTCCTTCAGATGTTATTGCTATGCATATGTTTATGGTAGATTAACTGTTATTTTATTTGTCAGCTTGATGTGATGTGTATTGGTGTGGAGAACGGAGTTGCATCACTCGCTTGTGAGTGCCCTGTGATTTCCATGATTTTCTCTGCATGGTGTGTTTGTATAATGGATTATATATATACTTGTATGTTATTTGTTTGATTGCAGGATTGCAGGTACATGAGACCGACTCCACCTGGTTTCTCAGGTCTGAGCATGTCAAGACTCAATGGAAATGTTGATTGGGAGGTAGTAACAAGGTTCTTCCTAGTCTAGTCTTAAACCCAGTCATAGTATGTCATCAGTTTAAGTCTGGTGTCTTTGGTTGTCTCATTTGTGTTTGATTGGATTAATTGTTTTGAAAGGAAAATTTTGCTAATTTAATGATAGATCAATGTTCTTTTAATTTAATGTTTATATAAAATTAATTTTAAATGTTGTAAATAAAAGCTTTATATTTTATTTTAATTAATTAAATTAGTTTGTTTGGTTAAATAATTTTAATCAATGAGATTAAAATTATTTAATTAAATAAATGTTTCACTAAATTAAAGTTACTTTATTTGTAAGATTAGATTAAATTTAAATTAAATTGCTTTGTTGGAAATGAAATTTTAATTGTTAAATAAATAAATTAAATAAGGGAAAAGGGAAATTGTATTTTGAAATTTGAATTCTTTAATTCTTTAAATGCATGAATTCTTGATAAGGAAGAAAGAAAGAATCATCCGAGAGGTGGTTAGAAGATATTTTCTTCTCGACATGTGTGGTAGTTTAATTAATTGTTTCTTGTTGAGGATTCTCTGGGAAGATATTATGTGTTTTTGGGGAAACAGGAAATTACTTCACGGGAAATGAAAAGAACATGGTTCTGCTAAAAAAAAGATTGATTTATGTAATTTTGTGACTTCCTCTGTGATTTGCAAAATATTTCTGGAAGTAGTCTTGGAATTGTCTCTGTTTAGTATTTGTTTTCTTCTGGATATTGGTTATCTGGAGGAGCTTTGGAGGATTGCACGCAACAGGTAACAAAGTTTCTCTTCTACAGCCAAGTTTTATTTTCAAAGCTTCAGGAGTACAGGGATTTTCCTGTGTATTTAAATTTGTCTACTTTGGAAAAGATTGTCTGTGTAAATAAATTTTATATTACTTGTAGAAGAAATTTTATTTTGGTTAAAACCCTTGTACTTCTCTGTAAATTGTTTACTGGTAATTTTTCTGTAAAGATTTGTTGATTTCTGTGTAAATTGCAAGAAAACAAGGATATGTAGAGAAATCACGGAAAACGAAAGAAGAGATTCAAAAGAAAACATCTGTAGATTTGTTGCAGTCTTTGTAGAAAATAGTTTAAGTAAATAAATTGTGAAGGAAATCAGTTGTTTGGAAAATGAAATAGAAACCCTCTGTGTTTAAATTAGAACTTGTTGAGGGAAATATTGTGTGTACTGATAAATTTCTCAAAAACCTTGTTGAAAATCTGTTCTTGATTTAAATATTTGTCATTTATTTAATTGTGAATATATATAAATATAAATATATATATATACATATATTTATGCATTCATATATATATTGGATTGTGAAAGTTATATGTTTTTATTATATGAATACTTTCGAAATTGCCATACAAGTGAGTTAAGGGTTTCATTCTTTTTTAAAGAAATACGTTTCAAAATTCTTTGTTTCCGTAGGGTTTGACCCACGGATTTTTAATTTTTGGTATTTTATTTATGCCTGCATATGAGTGGAGATGGGGTTGCGACTGTTCCCACAACCGCCGCCCCTAAGGGAGGCTTTGTATGAGCAATCCCACCACACAGGCCCGCCCCATATATGGAGTTGTCACCTGGTTACAATAACCTTGTCATTTCCTGACTGCGACAGTGTAGTCAACGGCCCTAAAAAGGATTAAAAATATATGCTTAGTATACTTTGAACTATGATTTATATATAGGCCTCGATTTACTACATTGCAGGCTCTCGATTTTAAATGAATTTCAATATATAAAAGGATAACTTTGTTATTTGTTTAAATTGATATTCAAATAATATTTTATTTAATAGGTGCATGGAATGCATGTGAATAAATATTCTTTAAAATATGATTTAAAAAGAGAATTTAATATATTTATCTTTATGCAAAATTGAGAAAGTTAAAATTAGATTATTTTGATAATGAATTTTAACTAGGTTAATTTATTTTCATGCAAATTTTATTTGTCTTGACTAGATTTAGTAGATCCTAATAATAGATGTTTATTATCCCTGGTTTTCTTTAAATTGTATTTTCTCTTTTATTGGGAAAATTGGGAATGTATTAGAAGTACAAGTCTTCCAGATAAGTTGTATAATGAGGGAGTTGTAAATTTTGAAATATAATCCTTAAGTTGACTAGGGAAGTGCACATGGTTATGCATGGTGTTTAGACACTTGGTTTATGAACAAAGATTTAATGTCTGTTATGATATGTTTGGTCTTATATATTGATTCTTGTGCACCTTGTTTACCTTAGTAAGTGAACTGACTTCGTGCCATTTTGTAGGAGGGTCGGCACAAAGTGGTGCCTAGGTAATCCCTACGAGTTAGTAAGTCAGTGAAAACTAAAACAAAACATTAAAGATAGTTTAAAATATTTAACTAGATAATATGCCTCGCTTATAGACTCAAGAGCTAGTTTAGTCTTGTGTATAAGTTGAGAAGGCCTGGAATGGAAAAACGGTATCTTGATTATTTTAAATGATATTCGTTACCGAAAAAGCTTGCATGTGGGGCCGGGTTTCGTAAGAGGTTGCCAGGGTAACCCAAATTAGCCGGAACCTGAAGAAACACCAAGGTAACCTTTGGTAACATTGCGACACTCCACCTAAAATAACAGTTCGCAGTCCTGAAGATATTTTGGCCGTCTTAATTATGGAAGCAAACCGCATTAAGTTAAGTATGTACTTGTGTCTAGGGTTTGTAGGTTATGTCTAGGGAACCTTATTACTATCTCCTAGCACGGGGGGTAGACCTATGGGTACCACATGGTTGGGTGGAACGTGCACTTTACTCTGTTGGGTCCCCAGTTCTTGACCGTGGCTACGAGAGCTTCATGGATGGAGAGCTCGTATTTGGATATATGTGTACTTCCTTAATTGTATAATTGGAAATATTGTATTTGTAACATTCCTCAATTGTTTATGAGGTGAACATTTGTAATATGTAATTGTAAACTATTATTTGATCTACCTTATCTGGAGAATGAGTATTGTAATGTCATTTCAAATGCAATGTAAGAATCTTATTTGAACTTTATACTTTCATGGATGGAATTCAAATGTTATGCAATGTTTACTTTTAAGTTTATGTTAACTAAATACAAGCAATGCTAAATACTAAAGTCGTCTATGGGATTCTCAAGTAGTGTGCCGTCGCGTAACTTAGAGAATGTATATAACTAATAAAGTTAATATTATTACTTTAAAAAAAATAAAAAATTATTACACTTTCGTAGACAATGCAACATTCCTTAGGTTACAAGATGGGGCATTACACAAATATTTGCCAACATTTGAGGATGTGTAATATAATTGCCAATTAAATTTGTACAAGCAATATTTTGTGAATCATCTGGCTCATTTTTTAGCTGTGTGGAAATTTTCAAAATAAATGTATGGTTTTTAGTAGTTGATGCTTCTATAAATATGCATTTCCTTGAACTATAGTTAAGAGGAAGTGAAAGCACAATGTGTACACGTTGTTGATTAGACATTTGTTATAGGTTGAGCAAAGCATTGCCAAAATTTTTAATTATTTTAATCACATCAATGTTATGTTCTTTTTGCTTTGTGTGTATTTTGTTAAATGAATTTGTTATTGAGGCATTGCATTTTGTCATGTATGAGTTAAAATACATTGCTACAACATATGCATTTAGAACAAATTATGACCAGGCTTTGCTATAGAGAGACGTTATGTACCGCTGAGTTTCACGGAGCTTGGCTTTTCAAAAAACATTGTTACAGATTGGCGCGGCCATGTTTCTTCATCTATGCTTTATTCAGTAGGAAATCCTCAAATATATATACAACAATCATAATTTTGAACATTTTAAAGTGGATCTGGGTGCTTTTCAGCCAAACACATAAGCTGTCGATGCATGCCGCCAGTTCGTTATTTTCATTTACCAGTAAGTCCCAGACATTTTGGTCTGCCGCCACTGTTTTATATGCAGATGCATATGTTTCATTTGTTTATTTAAATTTCAGTATTGCAAGTTATGTATCTGTCTACAAAATGTTAATACTAGTATTAGTATCTTTCCATAAATAGGTGCATCTTAACCCATAGCATGAAATACATATATTCATATTTCCTTGATTTTGTACCCCATAACTGAAAAGTAGTCCTTTTGAAAATGTCTCATCTAAGCATATTAATTGTTTCATTGCATTAATCCTATGTTGATAGTAGTGAGAACAAGTGGTTGGATCCTTTTTAATCAAATAGGTAATGTCAAATTCATTAAGCAATTCTTGTTGGTTATCTATTGATTTTTTTTTGTGTGAGATGTACAATTCTTTCAATGTTTCTTTTAATGGCTCCCAGTTTTGTTCTGCACTATTGAAAGTTACAAAAAAAGTAGGTGGGCCTAACTGTCGTATCATTGTGAAAAAAATTCTTTTCAGGTGTTGCAAATAGTCTGGTAAATTTCTTATTTTTTTGAAATCTACATATCCAATATCTAATTGCAATATCTTTTCAAGGTTTGGTTTGTGCTTCACATCTTTTGCTAGTAGGGTTCTACCTTTTAATTTCCCTTTTGCGAATTCTTATCTATAGTGTAGAAAAACTTGGGCAATTAGAATTTTAATGGTTTTTAAAAATACGTTGGTGGTATGATAACCAAATGTTCAATTTGAATTTTGTAATTCCCATTGTGCAATTTTTTGGTATGAAATTTTCTTTTCAATTTGTTCATCACATGGTTCTCCAAAAAACAGTGTTGGAAAATTCATTTCTTTTGCATATTTGTCTTGAAATATTCCAAGAGGTTGTTTTCCTTCAACAGGTGCAATTTCAATGACTTTGTCTTGTATTGAATGTATAGTTCTTGACTCAGTAAGTCCATGAATCAAGGTATTTGTTTCCATTTCCATTGGATTATTTATGTCATTATCTTTGTCGCTATCACTTGATGAAGAGTAGTAACTGTAATATGCTCTTCTAAATGGTACAAATGTTCATGCCAATTTTTATTCAATTTAACATTTTTGCATTTTGTACAACATTGTTTTACATAATTCATTTAAAGAATTCATAATAACATTTGGTCAAACTCTTCCTTTTTGGTATGCATTTCTATATTGCAAACATCTCTTTAATGTAATAGAAAGTATGCATGTTTCATTGGTGGAACGTGGCAACACTATTTGTATAATGTTCATGTCTATTGGGACATTCATAATTGTTCCATTTAGTCCAATTTGAGGTCTTTTGAATCCTAGTTGCCAAATTTGTGCAAAGGAAAGTCGAAGGGACACTAGTCTTTCTTTGAGTTCTGAAAGTGTAGTAGTGTATTGTATTGGCTTATTTGTTTTAATATGTTATGGTGTTATGTATATTGGTTTTTTGTTTTTCCTCAATTGGTGGTTACAAAAGTTGCATATTTTGTTTCCGAAAAATCCTTGTGTCCTTAATAAAACTAGCCCATATGTTTCCATTGTTTGTTGGATTAGATTTATAATATTCTTTTTGAAATGCAGTTGCCCACAAATCGCACACACACATTTAGGTGTGTCTTTGATTTTTTCCATGTAAGATTCTATGAGTGCTTTTTTTTTCATCTTTTTTCTATGTTTTGGATTTTAGGGTTTTTTGCATATCTCTTATTTTAGTTTATGAAGTGATTTATGGAAAGTAGTGCTAAACCCCTTTGTGAAATGTGTAGAGTTGCAAGTTTTTACTTGTTTGCTGTTTTGAATGGATTCTTTCAATTTGTGCATACTAATCTTTTGTTTAGGATTTTTGCATATCTCTTGTTTTAGTTTACGAAGTGAGTTATGGAGAACAATGATGAACCCCTTTGTGAGATGTGTAGAGTTGTAAGTTTTTACTTGTTTACTGTTTTCAATGGATTCTTTCAATTTGTGCATACTAAGCCTTTGTTTGCTTTATTATTATTATTATTATTTTTTTCTGGTTGTGCAGTATGAATGTCGTTTATCATTATTATCTCCACTTCACTTGGCTTATAATGTGTATGCATTTCATTGACTTTGTAACATATGGCATTGTATAATTGTGTTGGTTGTACACATTTGCAATATACTTTGGTATTCATGGCACTGTTTTTTGAGCAAACTTTAATTTTTATTTGCAAAATGTAGGATAGACATTCAAAACAAAAATCAGATCCTTCAATTTCACTTTGTTCAAATGGATCTCCAACTTTTGCAATAAATGTTTCCCAATTTGTGACACCACAACTAATTTTCAACTTAGATTTAAACATGTTTCAAGGCATTCATTTTCTATGTTGTCTCCATTTAGCATTGCATTGCAAAAGGATTGAGCCATGTAGCATCTAAGACATGGGCTATCATATTCATTTTCAATCAAACTTGCAATAGTATTGAAAATACTGTCACCACAATCTGATCTTGATAATGCATTTTTTCATAATCTAGACATTGTATCTATTTTTTTTTCTATGGAAATTTTTTTAGGCAATATATATTTTTTCCAAATTGTTTAGATTGGTGAGCCTATTGTTCAGGTGTCTTAATTTTTTTGCTCTCAAGTGGTTCAAAATGTCCATTTAGATCTTGATCATGGAACAAAATATAATATGTTGCACTTTGTGAATTTTCATTGAAATGCAAGTACTTTGTTTTTCTTGTTAAATACCAAATACATATCTCAATATCTAACCACTTGGATAGTCTTTTAATACAAAACAAGTCTCCCCAAAGGCCATACTCATTACAATTTGGCTTTGGAACTGTAGATAGTTGCATGCGTCGTAGATATGTACTAACATCATGAATGCCATGCATTTTGGATAGTGTGTGCAAGTCTAGCTCATTTTGAAATGAAAATAAAGCATCAAGATAATCAATTTCCAAACAATTTAGAAAATGATCAACTATTCCATTTCTTAGTTCAATAGATGTGTATCACAAATGTAACAGTAGTTGTAATGAGTCAAAAAGATAATCACCTACATTGTATACAAAGGGGCTTATTCTAAATAGGTTATTGTCTTCCAATACTATGTCAATTGAGATATATTGATGTCTATTTTTTTGACTCATAGTTCTCTACATCTATGATATTATCCAATGAAAATCTTGGTATTGATAATGCATATTTATTGAACTTGGACATTGAATCTATTGAATTATACTCCACAATTTTTTTTCTCATGTTAGTAATTTTTTTTGAGTGTTTGCATTGGTTAATATGTAGTTTTAATGGCTTTCTTTTTTTGGAAACAAGTGGTTCAAAATTTCCATTCAAATGGTCTTCATCATGGAGCAAAATAAAATATGTAGTACTTTATGAATTTTCATTGAAATGCAAGTTCTTTACTTTTCTAGTTGACGACCAAATACACATTTGGATATCTAACCACTTTGCTAGCCATTTAATACAAAATAAGTTGCCCCAAAGGCCATACTCTTAAGAATTTGATTTCTTAATCGCAGATATGTGCATACGTTGTAAGTATGTATTAGCATTAGTAGTTTGATGCAATTCATTCAATGTTTCAGGCTCTGGCTCATGTCTATATGAAAATAAAGTGTTAAGGTCCTTTTTTGCTAGGAAATTAAGAAAGTAATTAATCATACCATTTTTCAATTCTATGGAAGTGAAGTGCATATGTAACAAATATTGCAAAGAGTCAAAAAGACAATACCCTATGTTGTATACAAATGGACTTATCTTAAAAATATTATTGTCTTTCAATACTTCATCTATTGTTTGTTCTTCATTTGTATTCATTGATTAACTTTCTACATCTATGATAGTATGCAATGATTTTTTTGGTTCACTCTTTTCTGACATTTTATGCACAATAAAAAAACACACTAGAAATACAAAAACAAAATAGGTGTAATATGTTACTTGTCAAATTCTATATGTTGTTGAAGTATATTTGTAGATGCTCTTGTTGTCTTTCAATGCACAACTTTTGCAAAATAGGAAAATTAAACACATTTGGAAAATTAAACACATTATCAATGATTAAATAAAAAAATCACAATTTTTTATAAGATGAAATCAATAAATAAATAGTTTGTCACTTCTTAATAAATAGTTAACCATTTTCTAACAAGTTTATTAGTAGGGTTGACATGTAAGTCTAAATTCTTATCCAAGATGCTCTACATCACCCCAAGTCATCAACAAACCTGCAATTACATGCATATCTTCAATGTGCCAAAACTAATAAGAACCAACTTATCCACATGAAATAAGAACTTGATTGAACTCCCTTGACTGAAATGGAGAAAAACCATCCTAAGAATGATAACCATGACCCACTTTTATGATCATCTTCTCTCAAGGGTTTCTTGGAATCCCTAAGGGCAGATTCACCTCACAAGAGTTGATAAGCTAATGTGTCTTCTAAAGGAATGATGATTCTAGGTTTTGCTTTTATTCAAATATAACTCAAGATTGTTGGTATATGGAGCCTAATCAGACTCGGAGGTTAAATTTTTCCCACTTTTATCAGTGCGATTTTCCCCCAAATTATTTAACGGGGGTTTGGGGGCAGCACCCCCAAGATGGGGTCAAGGGGCTAAGGGTTTGGGTCTCTATTGACATTGTATCGTAGCATTTACAATGGTATTGAGTTGCAAGGATTACTGGTTGTAATCGATTTGATTTACTGGATAATAATATTGGACTCTCTATTGGTGGACATAGCCCAAGTTTGGGTGAACCACGTTAAATATTGTCTCTTGCTATTATTATTTATGTGTTTTTCATTCCTCTGTTTAATCTTTATTTGCACGTAATTGATATTTTCTGCATACAATTCCTAACAAGTGGTATTAGAGTGGGTTGTGTTCGATTATTGTCTATAGGAAAGTCTTGTGGTTGAGTGGGAGTCTTACGGTTAAGTGGGAGCAATGGCGGATGAGGGTAAATTGAAGGTAGATAAATTCAATGGGCAGAACTATCAATTATGGAAGATGAAGATGGAGGATTATCTCTATCAGAAGGATTTATGGAGGCTGTTGGAAGGAACAACCAAGAAACCAACAGGAATGAGTGATGAGGAATGGAATCTTTTGGATAGAAAGGCATTGGGAGCCATTTGTTTATGCCTGGCACAATCAGTGGCATTCAATATTATATTAGCAAAGACAAATCAAGAGTTGATGGAAACCATGGCAAAGTTATATGAAAAGCTTTCCACTTCAAATAAGGTATTTCTCATGAAGTGTTTATTTAATATGAAAATGGTAGGTGGGTTAGTTGTTGATCATTTAAATGAGTTTAATATAGTTACCAGTCAATTAACTTCTATAAATGTAAACTTTGAAGAAGAAGTTAGGGATCTTTTGATTCTGTGTTCTTTGCTTAAAATTTGGAATAGCTTGGTCATGGCTGTTAGAAGTTCTATTTCTGGTTTAAATACATTAAAATTTGATGATGTTGTTGGTGTTATTTTTAGTCAGGAAATTCATAGGAAAAGCTCAGGTGGAACATCCACATCAGGTAGTGTTTTGAATACAGAAAGAAGGGGTAGAACAAAGGAGAGAGGAAACAATTCTAGAAGTCGTGGGAAGTCACGAGGAAAATCAAAGGAAAAAAGGTCCCAATCTAGAGACAAGAGGGATTGTTGGTCTCAGAAAAATAAAGGAGAAAAAAAGGAAGGCAATAAAGAGGCAAATGTGGTAAGTAATAAATCTGATGAGGATGCTTTGATTCTTTCCCTTGATAATGCTAATGATTCTTGGGTTTTAGATTCAGGGGCTTCATTTCATGCTATGCCCCATATAAGTTATTTTCTTGATTATGTCCAAGGGGATTTTGGGCTGGTTTATTTGGGAGATAATGAACCATGTTAGATTGTTGGAAAGGGAATAATCAATATTAAGTTGCAGAATGAGAATCATTGGCTACTACATGAGGTAAGACACATTCCAAAGTTAAAAAAAAATTTAATTTCAATAGGGCAACTAGATGATGAAGGTTGTGTTGTTACATTTAGTGATAAAAATTGGAAGGTTACAAAAGGTTCCTTAGTGGTAGCAAAAGGTGTGAAAGTAGGCACCTTATATCTTTGTATAGGTCATATTGTTCCTTCTACTTTAGCTATTGTAGATAAAAATCAATGTTCAAGAATAGTTGTTGCAGTTCACTAAGCAGAAAAATAGATAGTTGCTATGGATTCTGAATCAACACCATGGCATAATAGACTTAGGCATATGAGTGCAAAAGGTATGAAAGTACTTCATTCAAAGAATGTTTTACTAGGTCTGAAATGTGTTAACATGGATTTTTGTGAAAGTTGTGTGTATGGAAAACAAAAGAGAGTCAATTTTCTCAAGGATGGGAAGTAAAAGAAAGATGAGAAATTGGAGCTTGTGCATACAGATGTATGGGGACCAACTCAATTATCTTCTCTTGTTGGCTCTCGGTATTATGTCACTTTTATTGATGATGCACCAAGGAAGGTATGGATTTATTTCCTTAAGCATAAATCTGATGTATTTGAAACTTTTAAGAAATGGAGAAGCTTGGTTGAGAATGAGACAGGTAAAAAGTTAAAATGTCTTAGATATGATAATGGTGGTGAGTATTGCAGCAAAGAGGTTGAAGATTATTTTTCCTCTAATGGTATTTGTAGGCAAAAGATGGTTCCAAGGACTCCACAGGAAAATGAAGTGGATGAGCGCATGAACAAAACAATAATGGGGCGTGCACAGACTATGAGATTGCATGTTGGGTTGAATTTAAACATGTGGGAAAAGGTTGTAAACACCATTGTTTATTTAATTAATAGAGGTCCTTCAGTTCCCTTGGGTTATGGTATTCCAGAGGAAGCATGGGCAGTTAAGAAGGTGAGTTATTCTTTTCTCAAGACCTTCGGTTGTCAACCATTTGCACATGTAGATCCTGAAAATAGAACCAAGCTTGATGCAAAATCAAAGAAATGTATATTTGTTGGATATGGAATTGATGAATTTGGTTATAGGTTTTGGGATTCTGAAAATAAAAAAATTGTGAGAAGCAGGGATGCCATATTCAATGAGAAAGTGTTGTACAAAGATTAGTTGCACCAGCATGAGAAGAAAGAAACTGATTATGTAGTGTTGGATGATACACCAAACAATGATGTTCTAGTGGTTCCTCATGCTCCACAACAACAACAACAAAAATTACCACAAAATCCAGTGAATGTTAGATGATCTTCAAGGATAAGTAGACCTCAAAAAATATTTTCTCCCTCTTCGTATTCTATTTTGTTAATAGATGTTGGTGAACCTGAAGGGTATGACGAAGCTATGTAGGTGGATACAAAGGTTCAGTGGGAGCATGCAATGGAAGAAGAAATGGACTCCTTTATGAAAAATTAGACTTGGGAATTATGCAAGTTTCCTGTAGGTAAAAAGGATTTACCAAACAAATGGGTTTACAAGCTGAAAGAGGAAGATGGAGGTAAGAACAAATTTAAAGCCAAGTTAGTTTTCAAAGGATTTGCATAGAAACAATGAATTGATTTTGCTAAAAAAAATTCTCCAGTTGTTAAGATGACTTCTATTCATACTAAAGTATTTTGGTTGTTGAATATTTGCATTTGGAACAACTAGATGTGAAAACTGCCTTTCTCCATGGTGATTTGGAGGAGGAGATATATATGGAACAACCCCAAGGATTTGAGGTCAAAGGAAAGGAGAAATTGGTGTGTAGATTGAAGAAGAGTTTATATGGCTTGAAACAAGCACCCTGTCAATGTTACTTGAAATTTGATATTTTTATGACTGAGCAAGGCTACAACAGGTGTAATTCTAACCATTGTGTTTATTTTAAGAGGTTGGATAATGATAGCTACATTATTTTATGTTTATATGTTGATGACATGCTTGTAGCAGGGTCTAACATGGATCACATAAGTGAGTTAAAACAACAGTTAGCAAACTCATTTTCTATGAAGGATTTGGGGGTAGCAAAACAAATCCTTGGTATGAGAATTTGTAGAGATAGGAAGAACAAAAAATTGACTCTATCTTAGGCTGGTTATGTCGAAAAGGTGTTGCAGAGATTCCACATGGAGAATGCAAAAGTTGTCAACACACCTTTGCCTGGTTATTTGAAATTGAATAAGGAGATGTGTCCAAAGACACAAGAGGAGGAAGAAAAAATGTCCAAGGTACCATATGCTTCAACTGTAGGTAGTTTAATGTATGCCATGGTATTCATGAGATCAAAAATTGCACATGTTGTAGGAGTTGTTAGCAGGTATATGAGTCATCTCAGATTGGAGCATTGGAATGCAGTAAAATGGGTTCTCAAGTATTTGAGAGGTACATCTAATAAATGTTTATATTTTGGGGGCTCTAATACAAATCTAGCAGGTTATGTAGACTCAAATTTGGCAGGGGATATTGATACCAGGTAGAGTACTATAGGTTATGTCTTTACTGTAGGTGTGATAGTAGTAAGTTGGATATCACGGTTGCAAAAGATGGTTGCTTTATCCACCACAGAGGAAGAGTATGTAGTTACAACAGAGGCAAACAAGGAGATGATATGGCTACAATATTTCATGGGAGAATTGGGAAAACAACAAACCAACAATTATTTTTTTATAGATAGCCAGAGTGCCATACATCTTGCAAAGAATTCTACCTTGCATTCAAAGACCAAACACATACAGTTGAGGTATCACTTCATTCGGTCGGTGTTGGATGATGGGAAATTAAGGCTAGAAAAGATACATACAACTGAAAATCCATTGGATATGTTTACAAAGGCAATGCCAAGGGAGAAGCTGAGCTCCTCTTCAGCTTCGGTTGGTCTTCAAGACTAAAAATAATAAAATCAGAATAACAGGGTCTAGGGTGCTTATTTCTAGTGGGAGCTATAGGGTCAGCGGTGTTATGATCAATCTCCAAGTGGGAGATTGTTGGTATATGGAGCCTAATTAGACTCGAAGGTTAAATTTTCCCCACTTTTATTGGCGTGATTCCCCCCCAAATTATTTAATGGTGGTTTGGGGGTAGCGCCCCTAAGATGGGGTCAAGGGGCTAAGGGTTTGGGTCTTTGTTGACATTGTATTGTAGCATTTGTAGTGGTCTTGAGTTGCAAGGATTACTGGTTGTAATCAGTTTGATTTACTGGATAATAATATTAGACTCTCTATTGGTGGATGCAGCCCAAGTTTGGGTGAACCACGTTAAATATTGTCTCTTGCTGTTATTATTTATGTGTTTTTCATTCCTCTATTTAATCTTTATTTGCATGTAATTGATATTTTCTGCATACAATTCCTAACAAGATTGGAAACCAACTAATTATTTTGCAAGATCCCAATTCATTACTTTGAAAAGGAAGATAGAGGGAAAACATTTGGCCATTAGGAGACAAACATTCACTGATGTCAAAGATCTTAAAACCCAATTTCCAACCCTTTTTCAACCTACCAAGTGGACACCTTAACAAATTGAAGGAAAAAAGGTGAAAGGGCTATGTTTTTTTTTTCAACTATGAAAATAAATATGGTAAGGGACACACATGTGGAGAGAAGAAGATTGTCCATATTGAAGGAGCAATATACAATAAAAAAGATACAAAGATAGCAGTGGCATCAAAGTAATCATCAAAAGAGCGCAAACTAATTATATCTTGTTGTGCACTATCAAGTATTCATTCCCCACAAAGCCTCAAATTAGTGGTAATTCTTACAAGCAAGGGCACAATAACAATTAATTCAAGGAGTACTCACAATTTTATTATTAAAAAGTTAGCCACAAATTTGAGCTGGTTTATTTTTCCAGAATCAAAATTTCAAGATATGACACTAGATGGGGTATTGTTGGCTATTCCAAGAAATGTCAAAATATTAAATTTACCATGGGGGACTACCTTTTAACTAGTCCTATGTTAGTCATTACATTGGGTGCAGATATAATATTGGGATTCCAATGGCTCAAAACTTTGGACACCACCGAGATGAATTTCTCTGACCTCTTCATGTGCTTTTATTCTAAGGGTAAGACATTTGAATTATGGGGATTGTAAGAAAAGTATTTACAAATGATAAGCTCTCACCAAATGTAAAATGTGCTGAAAAAAGGTTCAACAAGATTCGATGAAAAATAATTTCCTCTAGAGATTCTGCCATCACCACCATGAGTTGGCATTGCACCAAAAAACACTCAATATCAACAATTGCATACCATGTTAGTCAGACTCAATTTCGAAATGAAATCCCCCCAATGGTATATTTTGAGGTCAGAAAGCCCATTTAACTTCCTAAGGAGAGGCATTGCTCAATCCATGTTTTACAATATGATTTTTGGGTACACATATGGAAAACCTCCAGTGATAGTGGAGTATAATCCCCCCAAATGGTGCCCTAACAAATGGAGTAAAGTGGTTATGGAGTGGAAGGAAACTTGTAAGGGAAGGCAGTTCAATAGAATTGTGGGGGTGTGGTTGAGTGGCATGCAAATCCTCAGGACATGCACTGCAGAGCCCATAAAGACAGGAATGGAATGGACTATTCTCAAGGATATAACTAAGTACTCCCTAGGGTTGAAGAGTCCTCAGATTCTTGAAGTGAAGCTTAACATTTTGTAGACACATGAAATATAAAAGAAAATAATATTATTCAAAAGAAGACGTAAAGATGTGCATTAAAGAATATTTAAATTTTAGCAAAACATTTATGTAATACATCTATAACTTGCCACAAAGTAGTTATCATACATGTGACATGAAATTGTGTCCAAGACTCGTTCAACAAATCAATTAGCCCATTAACAATTGAAGTTGAGCTGTCAATGTCCATGCTTCCCTTACCAAATAAAAGGAAAACACAAATTAGACTTATGCACTTTCAAAGACACTTCAGGCCAAAATTCCAAAATTTGGTACCTACAATTTTAAGGAAACCAATATTTTAAAAAATCTAGAAACCTTGACAATTTTTATTGCTATTAGATTTCTCTAATCAGAGTTAATCTAGAAATATTCTTGTATTTCATTAACATTTTATGGAAACAAGAGGACTTCTAGCATCTTTAGGCCAAAGCCAACTCTAGGACCAACGAATAAGTGCATTTACTTGGAACAAATTCACTAGGCCTTGTAAGACAGTCTTGGTTTAAGATTTCATGGGTCCTGGGTTATGATTGCCAATTATGATAAAGATGATAACTATAGTGGAGTCGTGCTTGAGGTGTAGCAGTAACATTGACCTAAATTAATTAGACTTTGTACGATTTTCTTGGTTTAAGATTTCATACATAGTTCCAAAACTCACGACTCAACAACACTTAGCTAGGCAAGTTAATGGGCAATTTACTTGGCTGCAAAAATACCTAAGTTACAATGGCCAATTATGATAATGATGGTGACTACTTTAGGATTTG
>VDFB02357905.1:0-11868 GCA_007258455.2 Sequoia sempervirens
ATAAATGTGATTGTCTCAACCTTAGAAGGGATTTTTAAGGTACTTTTGCTAATGTAACATACTTTATTTTATTGTTTGATAGGTAAATCAATTATAGGGACAATAGTGCCCCATTATAGATTGATAAGATTGAAATAGATGTTCTCATGCATTCTTCCAAACAAATTCATAAAGATAAACCAGCGCTGATTTTTCTTTCTGAAACAAGGTGTTTTTACAAACCATAATCCACTGGAAATTCACAAAATCAAATGTAAACAGCTAGGAGAGCTTTCTATTAAATTTCATAATCATAGTCTTTGCATTCATTGTGCCCTAACAACTTATCCACATGACAGAAACCATCTGCTAAGCTGCCCATATGCTCTCCAAGAAATTACTATGACTATACTGTGGGTATTACATCTTACATTACATTAGAAAAAAAGATCAAAACTATAAATGATAGCAAAATCATATGCTGGAATCTCTTAGCACTGGTTGTCCTAATAAAAAATCTGCTTAGAAACCTGGGAAAATCTGTTTTCAACCAAAATGGGCCTTGCAGCCTGCCTTTTTAGAATGGGCACCATCATCTGCAGTCTTCAAAAGAAAGTGTTGTAGTCAGCCCCTGCATCCTGTTATAGCCGATTCATAATAAAAATATACCTGAAAACAAGGATCACACATTTCTATGATTGATATGTACTCTGTGAGTCTGTTGTATTCTAGCCTACAATGGATGCCGCTATCATGAAGCCTGTTGATGTGGACAGTCCTGACAAGAAAGGTGCAGAATACAAGTATAGGAAAGCTTTATCAAGTTCAGAATCTCCTCCAATACCTTATTCTCTTTCTTAGAATGAGCAGAAAAAAGTTGTGTCGTTGGATTTAGAGCAATTTGCCTCATTCATTTTGTTTGGCTTCACCATCTTTGATAACATTCTCTACGAAGGTCTCCACATCTTATCCATCATCCTATTTGTCTTGCTTCACCATCTATGCCAACATTCCTTCAAAAAAAGTCTCCATATCTTATCTATCATAACTCTAATAGCTCCTACATCTGTGGACTGTCCTTGTGGATGGCTAGAGTATTGCTTAAAGTGGGAAGAACTTACTGTTCTCCAATTACATGTGCAAGTTCATGACTTTAAGCTGGTGTATTGCTGAATCTGTTTCTGGATTCGATTGCATAAGATATTTTTGCATCAACGTTTGGGATCACACTCCATGATCCATCATCAGGATGTAAAAAGAACTGCAGGAAAAAATTATTTACATCCAGAAACATCCTGATGATGAGATCCAAAATGTTGATGCAAAAATATCTTACGCAATCGAATCCAGAAACAGATTCAGCAATACACAATATGGATTATGGAAACTTGATATCATTAAGTAAGCTGGTGTGTAGATTTTCCAGGGTCTGCCATAACCACACCTGCAAAGGAGGACTCACCAGCCTTGTTGGAAGTTGTATTCTGGATAAGTTAACTGCAACCATTTCAGAAGCTAAGGAGTTTTGATACCATCCACTTAAGCTTTCTCCCTGGACCCCCAGCGTCACTTTTGCTGTTATCCTGGTGCCTTCGTTGACTAGGACATGTTCTACAAACGGTTTCTGAAGCTTGACATCATCCATAAAGCAAAAATAGAATTTATACACATAGTCTAAAGTAGTTGAGCTACTTTTCAGATTTCTCCAGAATCTGAATAACCTTTCTATTGCTTCTTTTTCTTTTCTTCAGGTGAGGGGTTCCTGTGAGTACCTGAAGATTCTCTCCAGGCCTTGTGGGATGGGATATCATGTCCCATAGAAGACATACCTGAGCAGAAGAAAAAGTGGGGAAAAAGGGCATTGGGAAAGAAGGATACAAGGGAAAACTAGAGAAGTTTAGCAGGGATGTATAGGATTTCCCAATATCAACGACATATTCCTCCAAGAAAATAAACTTTTCTGCCCCTTCAAGCTCCAGATGTGACTACCCTTGATCTCTAGCTATTCTAAGACCCCCTCCAAAAAGCTCTTCCTTCAGCCAAATTATTTGTTATTTGCTGGAAGATTTCATAGTAGATTAGACAGTTTGACCCTGGGCATCTTGAAAAACCTCTCTAACACCTCCTTAACTAGGGTTTCTGAGGATAAAATGTATTTATTACATCAAGTCCAAAAAGATATTTATGATCTGACATAATTGGTTATTCAACATCAACTTTATCAGCACAAATCTGACTAACTCTGTAGTGGGCATTGGCCTCTATCAGCCCTCTTACTACAGGATTTCCTATAACTTAAACAAATTTTTCTCTAGACAAAGTTTTGATGAAGACATCAGCTACTTGCTTAGTCATCGGGAAATACACGATTTCAATCAATTCCATTTGACCTTGCACTCTGATAAAAGACAATGAACTTCAACATGCTTTCTCATGCATGGAAAGAAGAATATTTGCAAATTTTAACATGTTCTAGTTGTTCCTTGACAACATTGTTGCCTACCTTGACTGTATTGTGATGTAAGTGAGAATCTTCGTAAGCTATAGTATATACAACCTCATGTGATGTTCTTGTTTTCTTCTTTATATTTATTTTTTGGTTGGTAGTAAGGCTAGTACTGTTGTGTGTTTTTTTGCTTGCCATTTGATTGCAAGTTTTATAGATATTCCATTAAGTAATTCACTGACATGAATTTCTGTCTGTCCTATTACAATCTTTAGTTGATTAACAATAACTTGCTGTTCACTCTACGTGTTATTAAGAAAACAATCAGTATGTGCACTAGAATTTTAAGTGCTGAAATGGAGAAGAAAGTACACTGGAGAACCCAACTAAGGAAGAAACTGAAGAAGAGTAAATCCTTGCCTTCTCTTCCCAGTATCTCTGCTGCAATGACAAGTTTACTTATTTCTTGAGGCATTCAACAACACCTGTTACCATGACAACAATATCCTGACTCTTGCAATGCTCCACAACATGCTCAGATGTACACTTTACTATTGCACTCAACTCCCTGTGCACTAACCATGAGGATTCAGCTTAGAAATATGGATGGTTTACAACAAATCCTAAGAAAGTAGTTTGGTTTTTATAACAAATTTAGGCTCATAACAAGAAATGCAAAAGCCAATAATTGAAAGAGATATTGTTTGCAACTGTTATCTTGCCTACTTGTTTAATCTTCTGGAAAAATGGTACCCATATTTTCATTGTTTTCTCAAGAACCTACGTCAATCATGTTTGATAACTTTTCTTTTCTTTCACTCACAAGGTTATCTTCTTTTTCAAAGATATCATCTTTCTTTTCTGTTGCCATGTGTATTCCAAGTGCCACCTCATATTTTTCATTTGGTTTTATTGGTGCTAGTTGATTAACATTTTGCTTAGTATTTCCTTTTCTATTTCTCATATGTGCTCTTAAGATCTACCTTCTAGTGGTTAGGCTATATTCGAAGGAACCTGCTCTGATACTAATTGATGAGCACACGGTTATATTAAGAGAGGGGGGTGGGAGGGGTGTGAATCAATATATTACAAACTTTTACTTTTTTCAAACTCAATCTATCACATCAACTACATAAGCAAGATCTAGCAATTGAGAACACAATGAGTACACATGATTTACGTGGAAACCCTTTCGGGAAAAAGCCCACGGAAAAATATTGCTTATATATTATAGATTAATCTTCTTCTTCTTCTTGTAGGATCCAACCTACTAGAGATTCCATTCTCCACTTGACATAAATATAGGCTCCAACCTATTGGAGGCTTCAACCTGTTGATGATAGCAGTGTCGGGCTTCTACTTCCAGCCCCCTTTGATCATTGAAGAATAAATTAAATGCATAGCCTATCGGCTATTTAATTTATTAAGATGCCTATTGGTGAAGAGGCGCTTCACCTTGAATTTAATTATTGATAATTAATGAAGGCCAACTTCTTGAGGAGACACGATTTTTCAGTAAGGCCGACCTTCTCTCATCCGCCACCTCTCTTGGAGTCACAACGATTTTATTGGAGGCCGACATGATGCTCTTAAAGGGACGCGATCTCTCTCCATTGTATATATATATGCAATGCTCATTCATTGTAATATATTCATCATTCATAGTTCGAGTTTCATGCAAGTGCGAATTTCTCTAAGAGCAGATCGAAGCTTATAAAGGAGGCGATATATTCATCAAAAGAGTTGTTTTGTCTTCAAGAGATTGCATCATATTGGTGCTGTTGTTTGGGCTCACAATCGGCCTCATTGTAAAAGAGATTATTGTTTCATATTCAACATATAAGTGATATATTGTTGCTGGGTTTTTCTCCCCTCAAGTGGTGGGTTTACCCAGGGTATATGCTGTGTCTATTTGAGTAAAATTTGAATTAAATTCTGCTCTTAATATCTGATCATAAAACTAACATGGTATCAGAGCGGGTTTAAGAAAGATCATGATCAGATTTATATAAGCAGCGCTTTCATCCACTCTTGTTCTCATCTTCTTGCATCTATCTTATCTTTGAAAATGGTGAATGGGCTCAAGATTGAAGATAGGCTTGAAGGTGCTTCCAATTTCACATCTTGGAAGTTTAGAGTAATGCTTGCATTGGAAGAAAATGAGATTGCTGAGTTCGTAGAGAGCGAAATTCCAGAACCTTCCAATGAGAATGAGAAGTCTCAATGGACGAAGAATTGCACCAAGGTGAAGAAGATTTTGGTAGACTTCGTGAAGGACCACCTTGTGCCGGTCATCTCCAAGTTGAAGACAGCAAGGGAAATGTTCAAGACCTTGGAGGAAATGTATGAGATCAACAATACAAGCAGAGCTCTTGCATTGAGGCAACAACTTCATCATGTTAAGATGGCAAAAGGAGATTTTGTCATCTTCTTCTTCAGGAAGATCACCGAGTTGAGAGATCAACTCTCTACCATTGGGCATATGGTTGATGATAAGGATTTGGTTATGTTGGCGCTTAATGGTCTTCCTCAATCTTGGGAGCCATTTATCCAAGGTATCAGTGGGAGATCAAAACTACCTAAGTTTGATCGCTTGAGGGCAGATTGCATCCAAGAAGAATCAAGATTGGTTGCGAGAGGCAATGGGAAAAGTTCTACAAATGAAGACATTTATGTACTTGCTGCTCAATCTTCGAAGAAGAAAGGAAGAGAAGGGAAGAAAGGCAACTTCAAGAGGAATAGAGATAAAAGATCAGATGGTGCCTCTGCATCTAAGAAGAAGAAGGACCTCTCCCGCATACAATGCTTCAGATGTGACAAGTTTGGTCACTATGCAAAAGATTGTCCAACCAGACCTAAGCAACATGCTTCAGTTGCGGATGTGGGAAAGATCTCTCCTCAGAAGGAGTCAAGTGGATTTCTTTTCTATTCTGCCTTATCAAGCAATGTTCCAATAGATAGCAACACGTGGTTGATTGATAGTGGCGCCTCTCGTCACATTACTGGATTCAGAGTACATCTTTCAGATTTGATGGAGAGAGATACAAGTGTTCAAGTCATAATTGGAGATGATGCATGTTATTCTGTGAAAGGTGTTGGGACCTCCTCTCTTCACTTAGATTCCGGCATCTCCTTGCAGTTGAGTGATGTGCTATTTGTACTAGGCATCAAGCGGAACCTTTTCTCTATTTCAGCCTTGGAGGACAAGGGATATCAAGTTGCATTCTCCGAAGGTAAAGTCCTTGCATGGCCGAAGAACTCAAGCATCAAGATTGCCCGAGTGATTGGAGTTCGATATGAGAGTCTCTACAGGCTTGCCACTCGTCCATTACAGGATTTGTTGCATGATTCATCAAGTTCGTGTGAGCTTTGGCATAGAAGACTTGCTCACCTTCCCTTTAGAGCACTACCAACCATGGAGAAGATGGTCACTGGCATTCCTAAACTCAGCCAGGAGCATGAAGGTACTTGCCAAGGATGCGCTTTGGGTAAGAATACTAAAGGACCCTTTCATAGTAGTGAAAGTAGATCTAAATGCATTCTAGATCTTGTTCATTTTGATTTGTGTGGTCCAATGACTGTTGTTTCTTTGAGTGGTTTCTTTTATTATGTAATTTTCATTGATGACTACTCTAGAAAGACTTGGATTTATTTCTTAAAGACTAAAGAATCTGAGGAAGTACTTGAGAGATTCAAGGAATTTAAAGTTCAGGTAGAGAACTTGTTCGGGAAGAGGATCAAAGTTCCGAGATCTGACAATGGAGGAGAATACATCTCTGGAAGCTTTCGCAACTTTTGTGTTGAGGCAGGGATTAAGAGGGAGTTTTGTGTCCCTTACAATCCACAACAAAACGGTGTTGCAGAAAGGAAGAACAAATGTATTGTAGAAGCAGCTAAAGCCATGATTCATGATCAAGATCTGCAAACCTTCCTTTGGGCTGAAGCATCTAGGACAGCAGTGTATGTTCAGAATAGGAGCCCTCACCGCATTTTAGAGAACATGACTCCTGAAGAAGCTTTCACGGGTGTGAAACCGGAAGTAAGTCATTTGAGAATATTTGGTTGTCCTGTGTATGTTCATGTGCCTAAAGATAAAAGGACAAAATTGGAACCATCTCGCAAGAAGGGGATATTTGTGGGCTACAGTGAGTCTTCAAAAGCCTACAGAGTTTTCATTCTAGGTCATGAATCATGAATATTTGTGGACAAAATTGGAACCTACTGATGGGCCTACAGACATTGTTATTGGTCGAAAGAGACCTCTATGGGCTAGGCAAACAATGAAGGAGGCAGAAAATTTTGCAGCCCCTAGAGGAACATTCAGAGAGAGCAAAAGACCTCACAAGTTTTCAAGCTATGTTGCATTGATGAGTAAAATGATTGAATCTGAGCCTTCCAGTGTTGAGGAAGCTTCAAGTTAGCAAGTATGGAGAGATGCTATGGCTAAAGAGTATCAATCTATTCTCAAGAACGATGTTTGGGATATAGTACCTAGACCAGAAGGGAAATCTGTTGTATCTTCTAAGTGGCTTTTCAAGATCAAGCATGCGGCTGATGGAAGCATTGAGAAATACAAGGCTAGATTTGTGGCTAGGGGGTTCTCTCAGAAAGAGGGAATAGACTATGAGGAAACATTTGCTCCACTTGTTTGTTATACCTCCATCAGGACCATCATTGCTATTGCAGCAGCTAAAGAATGGAAGTTACATCAGATGGACGTGAAGACTGCATTTCTAAATGGTGTAATTGAAGAGGAGGTATACATTGAGCAACTTGATGGATTTGAGGTTCATGGGAAAGAGTCTCATGTTTGTAGATTGAAGAAGGCTTTGTATGGCCTTAAGCAGGCTCCTCGCACTTGGTATGAGAGAATTGATAGATACCTACTAAGCTTGGGCTTCTCCAAGAATGATGCTGATTCAAACCTGTACTTCAAGGTAATTGATGGTGAGGCTTTGATTTTGGTTCTCTATGTTGATGATCTATTTCTTACTAGAGAAGAACACCTCATTATCAAATGCAACGAGTTGGCTTCTGAATTTGAAATGAAGGATCTTGAGTACATGCATTACTTCCTTGGTTTAGAAGTTTGGCAGAGGCCTAATGAGATCATTCTAAGTCAAGGGAAGTATACAATAGAAATCTTGAAGAGATTTGGTATGATGGATTGCAAGTCTATGTCTACACCCATGGAAACCAATTTTCAGAAGCTTAAGGAGGCTGCAACTAGTTCAAATCTAGTGGATCCTACTATGTACAGGCAGTTGATTGGATTGTTGATGTATCTAGTCAATACTAGACCAGATATTTGCTATGTAGTGAGTGCACTTAGTCAGTTCATGTGTGAATCAAGGCAAATACATCTAGTTGCAGCGAAGCATATCCTGAGATACTTGTGTGGCACAGTTGGGTATGGCTTGAGATATTCTTCTATTGTGGACTTGAAGCTGCATGGATATTCTGATTCTGATTGGGCAGGGTGTGTTGCTGATTGGAAGAGCACCTCTAGATGTTGTTTCAGTTTGGGGTTTGTGATGATCTCCTGGTGTAGCAAGAAGCAGTCTTCAGTGGCACTGAGCACCGTAGAGGCCGAGTATATTGCAGCTTGCGTGGCAGCTTGAGAAGCAGTGTGGCTTCGGAAGCTCCTTGCAGGATTGTTTGGACAATCATTGGAGCCAACTGTCATTCATTGTGATAATCAAAGCTGTGTGAAGCTTTTTGTCAATCTAGTGTTTCATGACAAAACTAAACATATTGAGATCAAATACCACTATATCAGAGATATGGTATTGAGGAAAGCTATCCAGTTGAAGTATATTAGCATTGATGAGCATACGGCCGACATTCTCACCAAGCCTCTCTCCAGAGTAAAGTTTGTGTACTTTCGAGACAAGCTTCGAATTGTGGAGAATGATGCCTTAACTGAGAGGGAGACTCAGCTTCAGTGATCTTCTGTGATTTGCTTTAATGCATCTTTCTCTGTGAGAGAAATTTGAGGTGAAAGCCCTTGTTTCCACCCTCTGGGAGTAACCATGGTGGATGTCATGTTGAGTGACTCCATGACAACATCACGTGAGAGAGTTCGTGATGGTTTTCTTGTACTTGTGTTTTTCACCCTCTGGGAGTAGCCATTATGAATGTCATGATGAGGTGATGTGGATATCCCTCATCCAGCCTGGCAAATTGTTATGTGGTGTTAGTTTATTAATTCGGATCCTCAGAGGTTTGGCTGTATGTGAGTAATCACGAGGCAAGCTACTCCGTTCGAGCATTCTTCTTTAGTTGTTTGTGTTGGGCTCTTCTAATCCTTCCTTCAGAGTTTTTCGTGAGACTTTCTATTTTTAGAAAGTCGCAGTGTAAGCCGCCATTTTGGCAGGGTGAATCGGTTCACCGTTAGGCTCTGTAGTCTACCCAGCTTTGTTAGTTTGATGAGCAAAGGAAAATAAATCTGAGTATTTAATGATTATTGAATAATTAATATTTGACTTTTATATTAAAGTCACTTTATTAACATATATTTAAATATTAATAATATTTATATATTATAAAGCATTTTCAATACTCTTGCAATAAAGTGAAATATTTGACATAATGAACAACACACCACAATGACTGACCATTTAATTGGCCATTTTCCCAAGTCAAAAAGGATCTAATTTGACCATTTATTAAAATGATTATTAAAAAGCCGGTGTCGGGTCAAATTTTGATAGGAGAGAGAGTTCATGCCAAGACAAATCAACTTTGTTATGATTATTCAATTTATTCTTTTTGCCTCGAAGCATTGAAGTTTAAGTGTAACCTAGGGTTTCAAAGGTATTTAGATTTGGAGAATCCATACCCTCTCAAGATCTCGTATACCAGACGTGGAAATACCGCTTGAAGATTGTTCCCCTGGTGACTTCACACGGTTAGCTGAACTCCATTGGATCATTTAGGAAGGACGAGAGTTTTCACGGGCCATCGCATGACTCCCTTTGAGATTGTTTTCACAGATTCCACACCTTTTTCTACAGGCCAGATCGTGATATTAAATGTCAGCCACAGCCGTACTACCGGAAGGCCGTACTTTTCATTTGCAAGTGATACGCCTTGCCTTGTTGTCTCCAGTGGTCTCCAGTGTGGGCGCTTTGCTATTGGGAGGATTTGGCGTTGCTTCTGGAGGAGTGAATCATTGTTTATACTGGCCGTACATGCTCTTCTACATTCCTGGCGGCTGCAATAAACCAGGTTTTTTGTAGAAGCCCCTGTTCTCACCGATCTCTGAAACTGTTTGTTTTTTTTATTGTTTTTGACGTTTTTGGTTTTTTTGTGGTTTTTGTGCATAAATGGTAAAATGCAATTTTGCAAGAATTTACTAATAAATTCAAATAAAATATTACAATGCCAATAATGATGGAAAATACGAGATCTAATGATGCCAGTTAATTTATTAATCTACTGGAGCGATTACATAAGAGATCTGATAACATGCGAATGAAAAAGCAATGCTTTTATTGATGAAAACTTGATATTGCAGCAAGCTGAAAATGTCTTTGAACTGGTACGGCCTCAAGTGATTTTTCATTAATCCCTCCGTCAGACGCTAGCAAAAACTTCCAGATGCATAGGCGCCCAGATGTGTGAAGCCAGAAACCCTAAAGAGAAGGCGATTTACTCAAGACAGAAAGGTACGGCCCTTTTGGTGATGGTACGGCCTGCAGCAAGAGATGTACGGCTTGGGTAGCAGCAGCAAGCAATAAAAAGTACGGCCCTATCTTGAAGTCTCCAGATCTAAGATAATAGGTGCCATGAATGAAGAACCTCTTCCGGATGTATTCCAACTGAAAACCCTGAATATGAATCAACTGTGAAGCTCTGTGACAACCTCTGTATGAAGTTATCTCTTTGACAAGCAATAAATCAGCTGGTATTTCACAGCCTCTGAACTGCAGACACTGAAGATGGCTCGTTCTCCAATGCACGGTGAAAACTGGAACCCTTGGCTCTGTTCTCAGAAGAAGACTTGATCAAAAATTCGATTTCAACATAATGAGCTCCTTTTCCAATGAAAATTCTTTATATTTCTCAAGAAGTCGACTTCTCTCCAAAAAGGCAATCATTTAAATAAAATTGGATTTTCACTTTTAATTATTCCAAAGTTGGACGCCTCTTTTTAATTAAAAGATCAGTTAAAAATGGTCCCCTTCACAATGATGGTCGACCCCTTTAAAAATTCACTTAAGTTATAATATTAAATAATATTATAACTTTATAATATAAGCTCCAGATAATTAATATTTAATTTAACAATTAAAATATTAATATCTGCCTCAAAATATGTCCGATTCACGAACCGTCTGAAGCTGGTGAATAAGTGAGTGATTCTACACATGACCAAACCATACTGCTAAAAATAGCAGGGGTGCTTTGCTGAATGCCAAATACTGCTAAAAATAGCAAATCAGGCAAAAGACGTCCGAATGAGCCCGAACGAAAGCCAATTGGTAAATTCTGACAATCCGAAGCCAAGCCAAGCTCCATCAAGACCCTCTATCCATCCTATCAGCCTACGAGGGTCGCATAATAGGCTAATCATAAGCTCTGAGAGATGTCAACTGGAAGGGGACATGACATTTTTCATATTAAATATTCTTCCCTTTTTGTTCGGAAGTTGAAGTATCAATCTTGTAATCATCCTGAATGATCAATAAATGACCTGGCATCGATATTTGATACATGTTCTGTAGTTTCCAAGCATTAAGTATTTTATATTAATTTTCCAGTCTTTTTCAAGCAAATCGCAATTTCCTGTTTAATGCAAAAAACCATCAAAAACACAAAAAATTACAAAACAAACAAAAATCAGTGATTTCAGTTAGGGTTTGGGGTTGAGAGACACCTGGTCTCTTACAGATGATGACATCACGTTGAGTGATTCTGTGATGGACACTTGTGCACATATGCTTTACCATACATGGGAGTAGCCATGATGGTTGATATCACGTTGAGTGAATCCGTGATGAGCTCCTTTCACATATGGGTGTAGCCATTGTGGATGACATTGGATAACTGGAAGTATTCCTCCCTAGCTGAGAGGGAGTGTTGATGATAGCAGCGTCAGGCTTCTACTTCCAGCCCCGTTTGATCATTGAAGAATAAATTAAATGCATAGCCTATTGGCTATTTAATTTATTAAGACGCCTATTGGTGAAGAGGCGCTTCACCTTGAATTTAATTATTGATAATTAATGAAGGCCGACTTCTTGAGGAGACACGATTTTTCAATAAGGCCGACCTTCTCTCATCCGCCACCTCTCTTGGAGTCGCAACGATTTTATTGGAGGCCGAGATGATGCTCTTAAAGGGACGTGATCTCTCTCCCTTGTATATATATGCGATGCTCATTCATTGTAATAGATTCATCATTCATAGTTTGAGTTTCATGCAAATGCAAATTTCTC
>VDFB02357907.1:0-14414 GCA_007258455.2 Sequoia sempervirens
CGGAAATAAACAATGAAATCCGCAAAGTAAGACACGAAATCCGTGTTATTTCGCCCTAAATGTCGCAGAAATCGAGAAAAAAAAGTCACGCGTCGACGAAAAACGGTCAAAAAACGCCTCGTCAGCATGAAAAACGTTTGGAATCGTTTCGAAAAATCTGGAATCGTTTCGAAAAATCTGGAATCGTACCCACAGGTGGCGACGCGATTCCTGGACGATTCCATGACGATTCGTTTCCGATTCCGTTTCCGAAACGTTTCTGACCGGAATCGTGGCCTTGACAGGGACGATTCGGTAACATAGTTTTATGTCTCAAGTCATATGGTTAAGACATAGGTCATAATCTTATGTTGTCCTATGTCACACACTTGCCTATATATACAAGGGTTTCTCAATGTAATCTAATGAATCATGTTTTGTATTGCATATTTGCATCCATTAATAGAATAGAATTATCCTCTCATTTTGGGTCTCTTTTATGCTTTCATTGAAGCTCCTTGATCTTTGGTGGCTATCTCCATAGCCAAATCTTGCATTGTATTAGATGATTCTATACCAACTCTTAAATGCAATCAAAACTTGTGGGATTGTTTCTTAACCCTTTTGAGAGATCTAGGTTGCAAATCTTGGTTGCTCTTGAATAAGTTGAGTATGCTCTTCTTTTGCATTGAATGATGGCCTAGAGAATTAGAAATTTTTAATAAAAATACCAGATTTGCAAGGTTCCTTGTTGTGGCTTTGTATTGTAGGTGCATTTTTAGAGCTTGATGGAGCAAATTTGACCACACTATTGAATCTAGATCATTTGAGAAAGACAATTTTTTCTTTTGTTGTGTACAAATTAGATAGAAAAGGTTAGATCTACAAGGGTTTGTGTTTGGAAGGTACATTCCAGATCTGACAGGTATTTAATCTTAGAGCATTTTGGGTCAAATTTGACTTTGCAATCATGTTCAAAAGGCCTAAGAACTTACAGAATGATTGTCATTTTGTCCATATTGGACAATTTTGCCCACCTTGGCCATATGGATTATACAATAAACAATATTCTTTGCATAGTGGTATCTTTTGTAGAATATTTTGCTTGAATAGGTGGGCGCCAACATGGTCATTGGTTCATTTTGTTCAACGGATAATTCTATAGGTTGTTTTAAGATTTATTTCTACGATTTTTTAATCCTTGGGTTGTAGGGTATTGTGGCAAGTATTGTAGGGTACCTTGTACTTGCAAAAGGCACTTGCGGGTGCCACATGGAGTGGGCCTCATTGACTCGACCATTGTAGATCCACAACAATGGTAGTTCTTTTGTTGGAATGGAATATTCCCATATGAAACAACCATCTCACCTTCAAAACCACTTTTGGTAAACATGAAATTTTCAACTTTATGATGATGAATGAAGCATGCACCAATAGTTTTGAGGGTTAGACAAAATAATTTGTCCATTTTGGTATATTTTGTTAGTTTGGCATTGGATGACGTTATGGTTACGTTAGCATAATTCTTCCCCAAACTACCCCTTCACCATTTGCATTGTTTTGTTGGTATCACCATTGGTATAGAATTACGCACTTTGAAGGGGCTGTGGTGTCCTCTTCTTCTTTATTATGGAGACTTTTCCCTCACGACAAGGTTTTATCTTTCTCATAATTTAGACAACATCTTTCATGTGTTTTCTCTCTTTTGTAGAGGGTTTTTTTCCTTCAAGGTTTTCTCCTTTTCTCCATTTGTGAATTCTTTTGTACATGGGTACCTCATCAAGACTTATAGCTGGGACCTATCTTTGCATATTTTCTCATTCTCCTTAAGTTGCACTTGGGGGGGGCGTGTTGGTGTGAATGGGTTATAGTACGTAACTAGTTTCCCTCTTAGGTCCTTTGCACACTTGTCTACTTAAGTTTACTTAGGGCATTCACTTTTTATGTCCCAAGTCATAAGATTAAGACACATCATAATCCTATGTTGTTTTATGTCTCACTCTTGCCTATACATACAAGGGTTTTTCATTGTAATATAATGAATCATGTAATTATATATTATATTTGCATCTTTTGATGGAACAGAATTATTCTATCATTTTGGGTTGCTCTTGTGTTTTCATTGGAGCTCCTTGATCACAGTTGATTGTCTCAATAGCCAAACCTTGCATGGTATTAGGGGATTTTATACCAATTCTTATAGGATTGAATCACAAGGGCTTGTGACTCGGCTAGCAACACTTGCCTTTGGGTGCTTCTGAAGTAGCCAATGACCATGACAAATTTAGATAGGATCCAACATAGCTAGTTTGAGCAGGTTAGCCACAAATGAATGACATCTCAATTGAAATTTCAATAGCACAATCTCCTAAAAAAAAATTAGTCACATTCATATCAAGTAATTAAAAGTAACATGTACACCGTTCGTCCCCACAGTCCACTTATAGACAACAACACATCAATCAACAATTAGTCAAAAATCAAAGCCAACAGTTTGTCAATAGTCAAGAGCCAACTTCCCATTTACTTATGCATCTCATAAGACCTTGCACCTACATGAAACCTTACTATAATCAAAACTGCAACAAAGCATTCTCATTTTCTTAGAGACCAACAACTATCATAGCCAAACAGTGAACAAGAATGTAATGCCCCTTTTTAATTCCTTTAATTTTAGGCCCTAGCACACAGAATATCAACTTGCACAATTGATTATCAATAAAAATTCCTGAATTTTAACTTGTTGATTTAATAGTTACTGTCAAGTTTAAATTTATTTAAATTGCCTTGGATACTCAGAAATCTGCCGAGACTTATATCAGGTATTATTTTTTGTACTATTGTCAATTTTCTTCAAGTCTGCAGCAGTTTAATGCCCTTGGTAAATAATTTCTTAATCTGCCTGACTCAGGGGTTTCTGCCCACAAACTCAGCAAGGAAAATAAAAGGGTTTTCGTCCTTTAATTCTGCTATGAGTGGTTTTGTCTTCAGGTTAAATGAACCGCAGTTCTATGCTCCAAAGGAGTAATAATCAGATAATAAAAGATGTATTTTTCATACAGTGTCTACTTCTCCTTGTTTGGTGTCTTTTTCCTTCAATAGTCATGATTCTTCACATGCCCCTTGATCTTTTGATAAAATTAAACTTTAATTTTATATTTTTTAAGTATTTTATTTTTTATATTTATATTTATTATTATTATTACAATCCGATTTTAAAAAGGAGAGATTACAAAGAAGCATTTATTCATTGCCTAGTTCCATGGCTCATCCGAGAACATCAAAGTGTCAACCCTAGAAAGTTCATCCATCAATGTATGACAGTCTATAGGAGAAGGAATAGCTAAATTTGATAAAGACAACCAATATTGTCTCCATAATCCCAACAATGTGCAAACATAGCTAAATCCTCACTTTCAGCTTCTTGTCTTGACAAGATTGGCGATGAAAGATGTTGACAAAAGGAGAATGATTCGATAGAGCATAGTTTATGGGCTTCGGTGGACTTCGGCCGGACTGTGGCCGGACTTCGGGGAGATGCGTTGGCCAGCCGAGTCGGCTTGCCACGGACTCGGCCGGTGAGAGTCGAGGAGTCTCTCTCTGAGTGGGGACTCGAGTCGACCTCGGAGACTTCGGGCCGAATCGAGGAATTGCTGGAATCTTGACCCAGCAGGACTCTCTGGTGGGGAGTGAAAAAACAATAAAAACCCATTTTTTATAAGTTTTGTTTCGACACTCAAGTTTGCCAAATCACGAGGGTCATACCAAAATTGATTTGGGGTTGATTGAAGCAAGGAGAACGAACTAAAAAGATCAAAATAGAGCCAAGTAAGTGATCTAACAATTCTTTTTTTTTTGTTTTCTTGCATTCAAAATAAAAAAATCAAGAAAAATAAGGGGAAATGCTGCCAATTTTTTTTCTATTTTCCTTAATAGCCTAATTCCTACTATTTCTAGCTTGGTTTTGCATTCTTTTTTTTCGCAATTGTTTGAAACTTTGAATCACATTTATTTGCTGATTTTTTAGCAAACCCTAGCTGATTTTTTTTTTTCCATGTTGAATTTACAGCAATGTCGTCTTCAAATCCAAAGGGAATGAGAAAAGACCCTGCATGGAAGTATGGAATTCCAGGAAATAAAAAAGGTGAAGTGACATGTAATGAATGCCAGAAATGGATGACAGGAGGAATAAATAGATTAAAATACCACCTTGCTAGAATACCTGGGCAAAATGTGGAGGGATGCAAGAATACTACTCCTGAGATTATTAGAGAGATGAAAGCCCTTCTTGCTGAATATGAGTTTAAAAAAGATGAAAGACAAAAAACAAAGGATGCCCTAGCAGCAGCGATGAGTGGATCCCAATCCCATTCTACACCATCTATGCCCCATGGTGCTGCAAGTCCAAGCTTCCGTGCTCCACATTCATCTTTTGGTGAGAGTCCTGATGGTTCCTTTTCTACTGCTAGTGCTGGCTAGGGTCCTTCATCAAGACCAAATTATTTTATTCCACGTAATGTTCCAGGAGCACAACCTTCACTTGAAGGTACTGGTTGAAATAAAGAAAAGCATCAAGAAGCTAGGATGGTTGCTGCAAACTTTTGGTACTACAATAATCTACCTTTCAATGTTGCAAACAGCCCATATTGGGAAGGTTTGGTGAACGCCCTTACAGTTGCAGGAAAGGGGTTTAAGACCCCATCATCTAGAGATTTGAGTGGGCCATTGCTAGAGGAAGCCATAAAGAATACACGGCTTGTGGTTGATGAGCAAAAGAAATTTTGGCGAAGAAAAGGTTGCAGCATTTTATCTGATGGGTGGACAGATGGACGAAATAGAACTCTCCTTAACTTTTTAGTGGCCTCTAATGGTGGATTGGTGTTTCTAAAATCAATAGATGCCTCCCATGAAGTTAAAAATGCTGAGACTTTATGCAATCTATTAGATGGGGTGGTCCAGGAGGTTGGAGTTGATAATGTTGTCCAAATCATCACGGACAACGCAGCTGCATATGTAGCTGCAGGTAGACTACTTATGGAGAGGTATCCCACAATTGCATGGTCTCCGTGTGCTGCACATTGCTTAGACCTATTGCTAGAGGACATTGGGAAGATTTCATGGGTCAAAAGAGTGGTTGAAGATGCAAAAAGTGTTACAAAATTTATCTACAACCATACTTGGGTGCTTTCTTTGATGAGGAAATTTACAAATGGCAAGGACCTTGTGCGACCTGGAGTGACACGATTTGCTAGCCACTTCCTCACATTGCAAAGCATTCTTGGTGCCATTGGTCATCTCAAGCAAATGTTTGTGTCCAATGCTTGGAAGGAGTCCTCATTTTCCAATAAACTTGAAGGGGAGAGGATTGTTGCCATAGTTTTTGATGAGACATTCATCAAAAATGGAGAGGAGTTGATGGGGGTAAGTAGCAATCAAACAAAAAAAAAATTATACATGATAATCTATTTGCTGTTTTTATTTTTTGAGGGGTTAATTTTGTTATAATTTAACATTTGTTTTCATTTTTTTAGGTGACAAAACCTTTGGTGAGGGTTCTTCGTATGGTGGATGGAGATGGCATGCCAATGGGTTTCATCTATGAGGCCATGGATAGGGCCAAAGAGGCCATATCATGTTACTATGGCGGCAACAAAAGGAAATATGAAATCATATGGCGCATCATTGATCGGAGATGGACACACCAACTCCACCAGCCGATTCATGCCTTTGCCTACTTCTTGAATCCGAAGTTCTACTTCTCGGACACATTTAAGGCGGATGAGGTCATGGAAGGTCTTGTCATATGCATTGATAGGATGGTGCCTGATCGTGAGCTGAGAGATAAGGTGCTTGATGAGTTGGAGGTGAGATTTGTTACATCTTATTTGTGAATTTGCAATGTTGAGCCTTGACTATCTATGAATTTTCTATATTTGATTTCTTTTCTTTTATCTATTCAAGGTCTACAAGGGTGCAGAGGGGAGACTCTTTTCCTCCCAACAAGCAATTGAAAGGAGAGGAAAACAACAACCAGGTAAAAAATGAAATTAGAAACTTGATTCTTACATATAGATTGTTTACTTTATTCTTAGTTCTTAATACTTATATTTTTTAAACATGTTTTTGTAGATCTATGGTGGGAGAACTATGGTGCTAGCACACCAAATCTTCAAAAGCTAGCCATACGTGTCTTGTCACAGCCATGCAGTGCTTCTGGGTGTGAACGCAATTGGAGTTTATTTGAAAACATTCACACAAAGAAGAGAAATAGGTTGACTCAGCAGCGCCTAAATGATTTAGTTTTTGTTCGGTACAACCTTCGCCTTCGAACTAGAAAGGTGGAGGGTGTTTCACACAAGTCCATCGACTTGGATGACATTGATCCATATGGTGAATGGACTATTGATGAACAAAATGATGAGGCTGATGTCTTCCTTACTGATGAGGATCTTGCTGAATTAGAGAGAGCAGCAGCAGAAGAAGAAGCAGCAAGATTGGATGCCATGGAGGACGATGAAGACACATTTGAATATCATGTTTCCCCTGCTCGATCTCCTAGTCCTCATTTGGATACTATAGCACAGGCACCTTCTAGTTCTAGGCCTCCAAAATTGAGTACCATTGGGAGGGGAAAAAGGAAGATGTAGATTACATGTGGTTGTTAATGTTTTTCTCTTTTTGACATGATTATATGTAAACATTTATAAACTTATGATGCTGTTATACATTGAAACTATGAGTATTTGATGACTATGAATGATGAAATTTCAATTATTGAGTGTTTGATGATCATATGACATGTGTAATCTTTGAATTATGAGTGTTTGATAATCAAATTAGACTCTTATGTTCTCTAAATGCATTACTTTGTTCTTGTTTTTTTGTAAAACTACGGTTTTTTTTTTCTTAGAGTCTTTCCCGAGTCCGTGTGAGTCCAGAGTCCAAGTCATATTTTTGGGCTGCCAAGTCAGCGGCCGAGTCGGTTGCAAACTATCTGCGAAGAGAATAGGATGACATGGAACAAATATGCCAGAGATCAATATTAACAAAGAACTATGTATTACAGATGCAAGTTTAATAGGGGAACAGGTATGGCAGTCATACAAGTTGATTGAGAGCCAAATATATTAGAGGAACTAGTCAACCCAGAAGCCCTAAAGCATTAAGTATTTTGTGTTTTTTATTTTAAATTGAGTTTTTAAAACCCTAGCAATAGATATCCCCAGGACAGTTAGCCACCAGGCACTTCATAGAAATATTGATGTCTGAGGTATGTTTCCTTCTTTTCGGTGAATTGGAGAAGGCTTGAGGATGGGGTCTGAAAATGCAGGGGATGCATCCCCAAGGTACATAGGTTACAATGGGCATAATACTGAAGTACTTATTCCAAGGGAAATTTAAAATTTGATGGACATTTTTTACAAGTACTTAAGTTGAAGGGACTTTTGAATTTGATGGACATTTTTTACAAGTTCTTAAGTTGAAGGGACTTTTGAAAACTGTAGTCTTATGACAAATTTGAATTGATGACGCAGTACTTTCATTTCATCTGATGTTGTGATGGTGTCTTCTGCACTTTTAAAAGTCCTCTTTAAGTTCTTAATATGCCAAAACGAAGAAAATATCTTTAATTAATTTTTATTTCTATTTAGGTTTATCATTTAAAGATGTTGAAAGTAACACCGTTGTGATTGTAGTGAGCTATTTAATAGAACATTCAAAACAGTGGTCCCTTTAAAAGCATGTACCAAGCATTAATGGCATTGAATGGTGCATCGCTATGGGTTAGGTAGGTAGGCTCTATTATAATTCCTATAGGCACACCACTGGTTGGTGTTCCTGCTAAATGCAATCAATTCTGAATTCAATATAATACATTTAACTGGCCTTTCTTTGACTTGATTTGAATTCTCCTCAGGTACATTTTGCTTCATTCTTAGATATGGATCATAATGCACTAGGAAAGGCACCTAGTAATAAATACAGGTGCCATTGAGGAGAACTAATATATATTGTAAAGCTTCGAGCAGAAAACTGCTGTAGCCTGATCACTAGGCATACCTGAATTATTGAAGGGAATGCAAAACCAAACATATGGAAACCATTCAGGCTTCCCGGGGGTTGCGAAGAAGGAAGATTCTGTTTGCCAAGACTACACCGTTTTCTGATTTTTTGTTTTAACTTCTCTTGCACAAGTTCCCAGCACTTATCAACTGTAATGTGTGTGAAAACTTCTGGTGGGCATCCTTCTACCATAGTCTGCAAGGTCAACATAAACATGCTGTTGTCAACTAATAGAAGTGCATAACATGACAAACCAAAGTGGATGACATCTCAAAGAATTTGAAAACTCATCGAGATGTTAAAACTAGCAATAGTCTTGTAATGGTTTCAACTATTTGGAATTCCAGGAATCTAAATAACAAATGACAGTTTAACTGACGTGGAATGCCCTCAATAGAAACTAAAATCTGTTAAATTTAAGAATCATTCAGGACTTTAAGGTTTTGATGCTCAATGGCTGAGACAAGGAGGCAGTATTCTGAACTACAAATTTTTTTATGCATAATTTAAAAGTACAAATTCTAAACACAGATTAGAAAGTAAAGGTGAAACATTTTTGAAAGTATGTACAATAATTGAATTTTAATCAACTACTGAAGCATGTAGATTAAGCATAACTGCTGAAAGCGATACGTTGATATTCTCCATTTAGATTGCTATTACAAACTAGATCTTTAAATTTGGTCTCTCACTTATACATGGATCATGGAAACATGGGCGGACAGCAAATTTTGCATTGAAAACTTCATATGTTGAATTCATCCTTACCCAAACATTCCATTTCATTTAGAGGAAGAGGAACTCACCTGTATCTTTAAGAGAAAGTTGTCCCAATAAGGGTCAAAGTTGGGAAAGGTGGAGTATTTTGTATTAATTTAATTTGTTTTTTTTTTAAATGATATTTTGTGAGTATTTTTTATATTTTTAATTTTTACTGTTAAATATTATAAAATAGAATATAGTTTATTTTTTTAATTTGAATATAGTATTGTTATATATATATCATAGTTGCCAGTAGATCAATATTGGTATTCATACCGATATGGGAAATGGGCACTGATATTGTTATGTCATTTTTTGAATAAATAAGAGATGTGTATTGGGAGACGACAATTTTTAATATAATTTGCTAAAGTAAAAAATAATGTTGTAACTCTAAACTCAATTTAAGTTCAAATCACTCCAGATATACACCCTCCTATGTACGCCCTCCTGTAGAATATAAAATTTGAATAAAAATTTAAATTTAAAGTTATTAAATTTTAAAGTTTTAAACTGTAAAAATAGTTTTTTAAAGTTCTATTCATATTGGAAATTTAAACTGTGGTCTAACTCTACGGACTATAATCAATAATGTTTTATTTTTAATGTTAAAAATTTGAAACATAAAAACAAACTAGAGACACTGGAGACAATAAAAATACAGATTTTGTAGGAGGCAAAACACAGAAATGAGAGAGGAATGATAAAGTTGGGAGGCATACTCAGAAAATCATGGAAACACAGAGAACTTACCTGAAATCTATAGGTTGCGGCAATTATTTGCAAACCTTTAAACATGTCATTCTGTCTACTGCTAGATGAATTTCTGCTACTCTTGTGTATTTGTTGTGAATGGAACAACAACAACCATTATGTTTAAAACATTTTTTTAGGTTTTTTTTCTTCTGTTTTTGAACTATTAGTTTTTTTTTTTTTTTCAGGGAGATGCATGCGATTTAGGTTTTTTTTAAATGGAGACATGGGTGGGATGTCTCCTGTGACTGGAGATGTCTTCGGTATAGGAAACACATTTTGGACTTGAAGACACGTCTGTTAATGTTAGCAGCTTCGGGCGTCACTTCCAGCCACGACTTGAAGAAACAAAAATTGAATAATAGCCTTCAGCTATTCAATTTATATGATGCCGATTTGCTAAGTGAAGAGGCGCTTCACTTCATTTAATTATTGTTCTTATCTTGGCCGACCTTCCTTGATATTCATTTCATTTTATTTGTAATATATTTTTATTATTGGCCGACCTTGTTCTTGAAGAGGTGCGACCTCTCCCACACATTGTATATATACAAGTTCATTTCCATCCATTTGGACAAGCAAGTTTGATTCATTCATTCCTTCACAAGTGTGAATTTTATCAAGAGCAGATCGAAGGTTCTCTAAGAGCAGAATTGATATCAAGGAAGAGCAGATTATAATCTGTCATTGCATCTAGAGTTGGTGCTGTTGGTTGGCCTTGAATTCAGCCTCATTGTAAAAGACTTTGTTGATTCTTATATAATATATAAGTGATATATTGTTGCTGGGTTTTTCTCCCTCAAGTGGAAGATTTTCCCAGGGTATATGCTGTGTTTATGTGTTTGAATTTGAATTAAAATCTGAGTTTTATATCTGCTGATCATAAAACTAACATGGTATCAGAGCGAGTTAGGTGGAATATCTGATCAGATTTGTCTGAGCAATTCATATGAATTTTGAATAATTCTAAGCCTCTAAGTCAGCCATGACTTTTCACAATTTTGTTTGCTGAGCATAAAGGCATCTTATCGCTTTTCAGGGACCTCCATTAGTAGTTGTGACTGAAGGAAAATCCAGTGACGTAAGTTAAAGGCGATTGGGGTACTCAACATCATTTGGAGGTAGTTGCGACATTTCACAGACCTAGGGGATCATCCTGAATACAATATCTGATGGCGTTCGATAGCTCGTGCTATGCAATGCGGCTTCGATGTCATATTGTGTGACTCAGTATGGGCGTGGTATGTGTCTGTGACTTCTCACGTATATCCCGACCTCCCTCCAATGTATCTCCTGTGTGCTTGTGCCTGAATGGATCCATCATCGCTCGAACTCTGGTCAACCCACGGGAATACACAGACTCAGAGAGGGAATTGTTCAATTTGTCATCACACGAGTAGCGATGTCATCAGAAGACCCGAAGCTTACCTCTCACGGGCAGAGAGAAGTCGTCACATAGAACGGGCACCTCAACCATTTTTAGACGCCGCTTGAACAATCTGGAATCGACATCATCTGGACAAGCCGAGCATATATGTCTCGGGATTTAGGTACGAACAATTGAGCAGTGACATCTAAGTCATTGATTCTTGTCTGTGCTTTGTTCCAGGTCTTCACCTTTGTTCAAGTTTCCTTGAGAGGTCGGGCTTGGTGCATCCTTGTGGCTGTGACATCTAGAGTAATCATTATTTGCTAGGCCAAGTGTTGAGTTTACATTGAACTAAACTCTTCATTGTATTGAGTGGATCATCAATAATCAGTTGTGCCACCTATGGTGTCTGTTTGATGTTGTATTCACTTGATTGCATTTTTGATATTACACATCTCAAATATTTGACTGTGTGCATTATGTTTCTGAGCTAGACACATTGCAATGTGTATTGGGATTTTGGTTCTCATTGGCGCGACCAAAGGTCTTCATTCCTACACGTCACCTCTCCCACAGTCGCATCCAGTCTCTCTATACCAACCGCAGGTGCTCGACCAGTGAGCCTCACGCAAGGATAGTCCAGATGTGGATGCAAGTTGTCGCTTGAGCCATAGCAAGTTCAGTCATTCACTATCATGTTCCAGTTGTGGTACAAATGATGGTTGTCGGGTTGAGTAAAATGGCTAAAACCAAATCAATTAAGAGATAAGTATTTCATGTTTTTTAATATGTCTTGTGAGCTAGAAGTTATTCTAATTCTGAGTTAAGATGAGCCTTTGAGAGGAGAAACAATTTTTTGTGCAATGTGAAGTTTGTGGTGTACCAACAAAAAGAGATAAAGTATTTTTTGTTTGTACCCTCAAAATCATTTTCTTCTGGGTTGAATTTCAATCTGCTAAGTTGTGTAGATCTGACATTGTTTATTTGGATCGTGTGTAGTAAAGATCATGTTTTCTCTTGAATAGTGATAACTGGGATGAGATCCTTTTGGAGCCACCATTCATTTATTGTGAGTTGTTTCATGCTAGGTGTGAAGATTTCTGAGTGTGACTTAGAAATGAAAGGAGAACTGCAATTTCGATTGTGATTTGTTGGTCACATCGATACTATTCTCTATGTGCATGGATTGCGATGGTGCCTTGGGAGGCCTGGTCCTATATTGAATATGCTAGCTGCATAATGTATCTAAGAAATCTGTATTGAGCACATTGTCTTTTGCTGTGCTGAGATTAGCACTTCTGAGAGTAGTAAAGATGAAAGGAAGATATATCAAAATCAACAAAGATAAGTCCTATTATTTATTTAATTTGATCTTTTGATATTTGCTGCATACTTCTCTTGTAGGTTGATTTTTATATATAAACTATTATTATTTCTTTAAAATGCAGGACAGATTGAGGAGCAAGAGGGTAATGAGAGATTGCACAAAGAGGAAGAGCTTCAGGCATCTTGTGAGGAAGTCATGCTGACCGAAGAAATGATCAAGCTTGGAGTCTTAGCTTGCAGCCATAAGATTGAGTTGATGGCTGGAGACATCTATCGAAGACGAAGAACCTATTCAGGGTGTCATTGTGATCAGTTATTTTGAAGAGGGAGTTAAAATCTGAGGATTCAAGGCTCAAGTTGAGAGCATGACCGGGAAAAGGATTGAGGTCCTGAGATCTATCAATGATGGGATTTCACTTCCGGAGGGTTTCTTTGCAATCTTTGAGGTAGGGATCAAGAGGGAGTTTTGTGATTCACTAAGATGAAGTGAAGGTTGCAGTATTCCAAGGCCGATGCTAAAGTCCTTGGAAGACCTCTTCAGTTGCTAAGAACAAAATTGCACAAGATAATCAATCTGGATTTGACATTGGTAGCTCCACAAACCTATTTAGAATAGAGTGATTTGAGATGAGGTCAAGGAGGACAATCCTAAACTCTCTACAGTATCAGAGGTGTGCGTTGGAAAACATTTCTCTAAGGCAAGCGTTGCAGGCAATCTTGGACGAAGAGGTCAGAAGGTTGAAGATTCAAAGGGAGTCTACTGAACCTGAAGAAGATGGTGATCTAGTTGAGCCTCTGAAACCATCTAATGGTGAAGCATTGATCTTGGTTCTTTATTTCTTACTGGAGAAGAGCACCTCATTATCAAATGCAAGGAGTTAGCTTATGAATTTGAAATGAAGGATCTTGGGTACATGCGTTACTTCCTTGGTTTAGAAGTACGGTAGAGGCCTAATGAGATCATTTTGAGTCAAGGGAAGTACACAATAGACATCCTGAAGAGATTTGGTATGATGGATTGCAAATCCATGTCTACGCCGATGGAGACAATTTGCAGAAGTTAAAAGAGGCTGCAGCTAGTTCAGATCTGGTGGATCCTACTCTGTACAGGTAGTTGATTGGATCGTTGATGTATCTAGTCAATACTAGACCAAATATTTGCTATGCAGTGAGTGCACTCAGTCAGTTCATGTGTGAACCAAGGCAAATACACCTAGTTGCAGCAAAGCATATCTTGAGATACTTGCGTAGCACGGGTATGGCTTGAGATATTCCTCTGATGCGGACTTGAAGTTGCATGGATATTCTGATTTTGATTGGGCAGGGTGTGTTGCTGATCGGAAGAGCACCTTTGGATGTTGCTTCAGTTTGGGGTTTGCGATGATATCTTGGTGTAGCAGGAAGCAGTCTTCAGTGGCACTAAGCACCGTAGAGGCCGAGAAGCATTGTGGCTTTGAAAGCTCCTTGCAAGATTGTTTGGACAATCATTGGAGCCGATTGTCATTCATTAAAGTTGTGTGAAGCTTTCTGTCAACCCAGTGTTTCATGACAGAACTAAACATGTTGAGATCAAATACCACTATATCAGAGATATGGTATTGAAGAAAGCTATCCAGTTGAAATACATCAACATTGATGAGCAGACGGCTGATATTCTCACGAAGCCTCTCTCCAGAGTATGTGGAGAATGAAGCCCTAACTGAGAGGGAGACTCAGCTTCAGTGATCTTCTGTGATTTGCTTTAATGCATTTTTCTTTGTGAGAGAAATTTGAGGTGTAAGCCCTTGTTAATGCATTTTCCTATGAGATGGAAGAATTTGAGGTGTAAGCCCTTGTTAATGCATTTTCCTTTGAGACAGAGGAATTTGAGGTGTAAGCCCTTGTTTAATGCATCTTTCTCTGTGAGAGAAATTTGAGGTGAAAGCCCTTGTTTCCACCCTCTGGGAGTAGCCATGGTGGATGTCATGTTGAGTGACTCCATGACAACATCACGTGAAAGAGTTCGTGATGATTTTCTTGTACTTGTGTTTATTCACCCTCTGGGAGTAGCCATGGTGAACGTCATGATGAGATGACGACATCACGTTGAGTGATTCTGTGATGGGCACTTGTGCACATATGCTTTGCCATACATGGGAGTAGCCATGATGGTTGATATCAC
>VDFB02357909.1:0-42504 GCA_007258455.2 Sequoia sempervirens
GAACCATAGACTGCAATAACCACATAAGGGCCTAACCAATTTGGTTCAAAATTTCCTTTCTTTTCTCTGTCTTGTTGATTACGCGGGTTCTCTTTCAGAACTAGATCACCCACCTGAAAGGTACGTGGCTTGACTTTGTGATTATAGCTGCGAGACATCATCTGTTGGTATGCTTTTAAATGGTCTGCTGCTCTCTGTCTCTTTTCATCTAAAAGTTCTAACTCTTGGAGTCGGGAAACTCTGTATTCCTCATCTGTTATGAGACCTTTCAGTGATACTCTTAATGAAGGTATTTCTACCTCTAAAGGCAGTATGGCTTCTGCTCCATAGACGAGGGAAAAAGGTGTTGCTCCTGTTGGCGTTCGGACACTAGTTCTGTAAGCCCACAAGGCGGGATTGAGTTGAACATGCCAATCCTTCCCTGAGTCATTGGCAGTCTTCTTCAAAATCTTTAGTATGGTTTTGTTTGAGGCCTCTGCTTGGCCATTCCCTTGAGGATAGTAAGGCGTGGAATATCTGTGCTGAATATGGAATCTTTCACAAAGTTCATCAATATCCTAATTTTTGAAAGGTCGACCATTATCTGTAATAATGGTATTAGGAATACCATATCGACAAATAATGTAGTTGAGTATGAAGGATGAGATCTGTTTTCCAGTGACTTTAGAGAGAGGTACTGCCTCAATCCACTTAGTGAAATATTCCGTTGCTGTGATGATGAACTTATGCCCATTTGAAGAAGAAGGATGAATTTTGCCCACTAGATCTAACCCCCATTGAGAGAATGGCCAGGTGGGTGTAAACGAATGAAGTTCTTGTGCAGGAGCATGAATAAGATTCCCATGAATCTGACATTTTGAGCATGTTTTAGCAAAGGTAAATGATTCCCTTTCCATCGTAGGCCAGTAGTAACCCATTCTGATCAATTTTTTGGATAAGGTTAGTCCACTCGAATGAGTACCACAAATGCCCCCATGAACTTCTTGTAAAGCTTTATCGGATTCGTCACATTCAAGACATCGAAGTAAAGTACCATCAAGACCATGGTGATAAAGGGTATCAGCGATAAGGGTATATCGAGAGGATTGTCGGATAAAGTTACGTTTTTGGTTGCGGGACAAGTCAGGTGGTAATATATCATCTTTTAGGTATGCATAAATCTTGCCATACCAGGGTGAATCGGATCCTACTAGGTGGCAGATAATTTGGCTTTCAGGTGTGTCATAGGCAGGTGTAAATAATTGTTCCACCAGAAATTCATAGCGAGTCTGTTTGTCTGGGAGTTGTATCAATGAGGCGATCGTAGCCATAGCGTCGGCCGCTTTGTTGTCAATCCTCAGAATTTGTGTGAACTGAATGTCCACAAAATACTTTTTGAAGTCATCAATCATCTTCTTGTATGGCAACAACTTGTCATCTTTAGTCTGATAGTCATCATTGATTTGATTAATGACTAGTTGTGAGTCACCATAAACTTATAGCTCGGTAATCCTCCATTCCAATGCTGTTTTCAGTCCAGTGATCAGTGCTTCATATTCGGCTATGTTATTGGTGCATGGAAACATTAGCCTATAGGACCTAGGAATGGTATGTCCTTGAGGGGTGACGAAGAGAATGCCTGCCCCCGAGCCATGTTGAGTAAAAGAACCATCAAAGTATAAGGACCATGGCTGCTTAGAGTCTGCTGTGAAGACATTAGCATCTGGAAATTCAATGTGTAAAGGGTGCTCTGTTTGGAGAGGAGCGTCTGCTAGTTGATCCGCGATAACTTGTCCTTTGATTGCTTTGCGATCAACATAGTGGATGTCGAACTCACTCAAAATCATGATCCATTTTGCTAACCTTCCTGTTAGTGATGCTTTACTTAGTAGATACTTGAGTGGATCAATTTTGGAAACAAGCTTAATTGTATGAGTTAGCATGTAATGTCAGAATTTCTGTGAAGCGAAGACGACTGCCAAACAAGCCTTCTCAATGAAAGTGTAACTAAGCTCATGGCTTGTCAGCGTCCTGCTAATGTAATAAATTGCACGTTCTTTCCCTTCATGGTCTTCTTGTGCTAATAATGCTCCCAAAGATGTCTCGGTTGCAGCAATATACAGAATCAATGGTTTGTCTGGATTTGGTGGTACAAGAACTGGTGGATTCATCAGGTACTGCTTGATTTGTTGAAATGTCCATTTCACATTTATCATCCCATCTAAAAGGAACATTCTTATGTAGGAGATGTGTGAATGGTAGACTTTTGTCAGCCAATTGTGCAATGAATCTGCGGATAGACTGGAGTCGCCCTTGTAAGGATCTCAACTGACTAATGTTCTTTGGGGGAGGCATCTCCATGATTGCGCGAACTTTAGCAGGATCTACTTCAATTCCCTTTTCTGAAACAATATATCCTAACAGTTTTCCAGATGTGACCCCAAAAACACATTTCTTAGGGTTTAAGCGAACTTTGAATTTCTCCAATCTGGTGAATATTTTAGATAGTATCTCCAAGTGTCCTTCTCTGGTGTGTGATTTTGCCAATATGTCATCTACATAATCTTCCATGAATGTGTGCATCATGTCGTGAAAGATCGTAGTCATAGCTCTTTGATAAGTAGCTCCAGCATTTTTCAAGCCGAAAGGCATGACATTCCAACAATATGTCCCCCACGGACAAGTGAAAGCTGTTTTCTCTTGGTCTTCTGGTGCAATCTTGATTTGGTTGTAACCCGAGAAACCATCCATTAATGAGTACATGGCATGGCCTGCTGTTAGATCAACTATAGTGTCAATACTTGGAAGCGGAAAGTCATCCTTTGGGCAAGCTTTGTTAAGATCTCTGAAATCAGTGCATACTCTTACACGTTTGTCTGGTTTTGCTACTGGTACAATATTGGAAATCCATTTTGCATAGTCAATTGATCTTATAAAACCTGCATCGAGGAGCTTCTTGAGTTCTTCTTTAACCAATAGTGCAACATGAGGATTCATCTTTCTGAGTTTTTGTTTTACTGGTTTGGCTCCTGGTTTGATAGATAAATGATGCATAATGAGATCAGGATCAAGGCCGGGCATATCTGCATATGACCATGCAAAATTGACTTGATTTTCCTTGAGAAAGTTCATGAACTCTGGGATTTCTTTAGCTGTCATTGATTCAGCTACCTGTAGGATCCTTGGATTATCTGTAGTTGCAATGTTGATTTCCTTTGTAGGCTCAGTCAAGATGGATGATCGCTCATGATAGTGCTCTGGGAGAGTGTCAAGAATCCCATCAGATGGTGCCTTAAAAAGGTTTTCACCATCTGATACGCTCTTTATTTTGTCTTTTGCTTGATCTAGTACTGCCAGATTCTGGTTTTCACCACTAGATCATTTATCTTTATTTTCATTTTTGCAGCTAGGAGACTTGACACTCTCCTGATTAAAGACTTCATACCGAAAATCGCTAGTGGAACAATTATTTACATCATCGGCGGAAAGGAAGTTTATGATAGCTTCGTCATTTGGAAAAATAGGTATATCCATAGGTTCGGTGAGATCCCAGTCAATGAGATCAGGATGGATTAATGGTAGGACGTCGTCTGGTCATGTAAAATTGGTGATGGTTAGGGTCAAGACAGAGTTATCGGTAGGATCCGAGGTATGAGATAGGTCAATGATGGGACTATTCTCCTGATAATCTTGTTCGTTAAAATCCGACTCAGTATCACTAGACTCATAGTTGCTTTGTGGTTCAGATTCTTGTGGTTGGGACCCTGAACCTTCTCCTTTGATTAAAGCGGGCGTATACTTGTGTATGACATCTACCTCTTTGTCTCTCCAAAATTTGTTATCATGGATGGTATCCCATTCATATTCAGCAGAATCTGTGTCAGAGTTATTTTCTATGTAATTCAGGACTGATACCAAACATGTTTCTTTCTTATCGGAACCTTCTTGCAGTGTAAAAACATTACCTTGGGATTGTTTAGATTGGGTAGCCTCATAGCCTATTCCAGTTTTATCATATGCCGCAAGTCCTGGGAGATGGATAGGCTCAACTACGCCTTCTTTTCTCTTTCCAAGAGGACCATTATCATATCCCATCTTTTGCATGATAGAATATCCTTTCCCATATTGTTTTGTTGGTAAGGTGACATTTAAAATTGCGTCCTCTTCATCTTTATAGAGCCAATCTAGAATTGTTGTATCCTCAGGATCTCCCATGGGAAATTTTTCTTTGATAAATTGTCCATTGAACTTGGTAGTGGGCTCTGTTTGTACCTGTGCTGATGTTGATGCTGCTGATATCTGTTGTGGTGTAATAGAAGGTTTTCCATGCGATCTAGGAGACGTAGGTAGATTAGCAAGACAAAGGGAATATTCCCCAACTCCACTTTCCTTGAACTGTAGTTTCTTGTCAAAGCTTTTGGTTAACTGACTGACGTGTGTAGCATGTTGAGGAGAAGTATCAGCAAGTGCTTCTCGATTATTGGGAACCAAAGTATCTTGATGAGCTTTGATATTGGCACAAGTTTGGGTGTTTGAGTTATCAGCTGGTATAGTGATTTCCTATCCATCATACGGAAACTTAAGACATTGGTGGTAAGTGGACGGAATAGCTTGCATCTCATGGATCCAAGGAACCCAACAAGATATTGTATGCAAGATCTCGGTCTAAAACTTGGCAAAAGGTATTTTTGATAACAGGTCCCACTCTGATTGGTAGCATGATTAGACCTTTAGACGTTCTCTCCTCATCATCATAGGCTTTAATGGTAATCTTCCTTCTAGGATCAATGGAGTCTTCGGCAAATCCTAATGCTTGAATCACCTTCAAAGTACATATATTTAGACCAGCCCCTCCATCTATTAGAACACGTTTGACACGGAATTTGTGGATCATGACCTCTAAGTATAATGATGAATTGTGGGGATGAGTTAGGGAAACATCATCTTTGTCTGAGAATGAAAGGCATGTGGGTGAGGACAAATGTCCTACCATGGCTTGAAATCGGTTCACATCCAAATCCGTAGATACAGTCGTTTCAACGAGGGTTTTATCTAAAATTTCCCTATGTGCAGGGGAAATCTTCAGAAGTTTGAAAATGGAGATTTGAGCTGGAGTTTTTCGAAGTTGGTTAACTAAGTCGTATTGGTGTTGAGGAGAGGTCTCATTGGATTTTGAAGAGGTACCTTTCAAAACAACCTTAGCTTGTGCTCTTGTTGTGACGTTTACTTGTCCATTGTCTACTTTCTCTTTGATTTTTATGACGTTGACTCGCTCATCGTCCGTATAGAGGTGACGGATTACATTATCATCAATTTGGTTCACAGTTTTGTCAGAAGATTCTCCCTTTTGATAATTTGGTAGAGGATTTCGAAATGCTTGGTGATCTTCGTTGGATTTTTGTTGTCCTTCTACTGTGATAATGCCCTTGTCAATTAGATCTTGAATAGCATGTTTCAAACCTTGACAGTTGTTTGTATGATGACCTCTGCACCTATGGTAGTCACAAAAATAGGCTTCATTCCATGATGGAGGTTTTACATTAGGTTCGTAATTGCGTTGTGGGGGTAACATAAGGACATTCTTTGCCATGACCTCTTTGAAAGCCGATTCTAAGGATTGTCCTAGTGGAGTAAAAGTTCTTTTATTGGAGAAGAATGGAAAGTGTTGTGGTTTCATGTTTGAGGTATTCCCTGAAGTGTTGTTGTTCCAGTAGTTTTGGTTGTTGGCAGTCCCTTGATTATAGTTCATTGGAGGGGGATGATTGTTTCCTTGATTTGCGACTGAATTGACATGGTTGTAATTATTGTTACGAGGAGTGTTCAAGGTAAATGGCTTAGTCGTGATATGATTTGCATCTACAACACCATCGTTTACAACATTCTTGTTGTGGGTCCAAAACTTAGACTTGTCCTGATTGTTGTAATGGTTAGATGAGGCAGGGTTGTCCCTATCAAGTTTTATGGTCCCTCTTTTGACCAAAGCACTTTCGATGGTGATGGCATCCTCAATCAATTTCTCAAAGGAAGGTGGACAATGTAGATTTAGACGATAGCTCATTTCCGAGTTGAGGCTATTGATGAAGGTAACCATTTTCTCCTTTTCAGGAACAGGTCGTGGGTACCTAGCGAACATTCTCCTCCATCTTTGAAGAAAGGTAGTGAAAGGTTCACCGGGTTTTTGCGCAACTTTGCAAAGATCAATCATGGTGATTTGGTGTTGAACGTTGTAGGCATATTGTGTTATGAACAAATTGATCAATTCCTCAAATGTCCGAACAGGAGGTGTAACCTTAGATAACCATTCCATAGAGTTAACTCCAAGGCTTTGAGGAAATAATCGCAATAAATATGTATCCTCGTGGGCAAATTCCAATGTCATGTTTCTGAAGTCTCTAACATGGTCAACTGGGTCTGATTTCCCATTATAACGATCAAATTTGGGAATTTCACAGTATTTAGGAAATGGAATCATGTTGAGACTTCTATCAAAAGGATAAGGACATATGTCATCCAAAGTGTATTTCTTGGTTGTGGTTCCTCCTCGTATTTCGTTGACTATTCCCTTCATTTCTCTAAGCTCTTTTTCGAAGGAAGCCATTTTAGATAGGGTCGGCTCTTCTTCTGTGGTTTTTAATTTATCCGTATCAAAGTCTTTAGGCAATTTAGCTCCTTGATCTGCTAGGAAAAGAAAGTACTTCTCTTTGTCACATTGTATAATCTTTTCAAGGGCTTTAAGAAACTTGGGATTTTGTTCTGCCTCTCTAATTTCAAGTTCGTCGTCTTGTTCATCATCACTACCTATAGGAGTTTTGTTCATGTTTTTGTTCTTAAGTATCGAACTTTCCTCTCTATCAGCCATATTGTTGTCACTGAAAAGGGGATTGCGACTTACACTAAAAAGAGGACTATCACATTCACCTTCTTCTTGAGGTGTTTCTCCTGCTTTGTTGTGTTGAGATCTTGTAAAAACAGGCATATGTAAGAAATTCTTGAATATGATCGAGGGTCACTAAAGGATCTGATTGGGACACGTTGAATATTCAATTGAAGGTTGTGGTATGTTCTCAAACTCAAGAGGTTGATTCAAATTGTGACATTGAGATAATGCTAATCTTTGATAATAAGCTTGGGTAGCCAAAGGTTCTACAGCATAATTGTCGGTGAATCCCCTAATGTAGTCTTGGTATCTATGGAGGAATGTGCGATAATGGAGCAAGATGTCTCGACTCTTATACAGGAATTCTCTGCGATCTAAAGTCTTCTTGTAACTTCAATTTGTTTTGGGCTTCTTGATCCTATTGAAAACTGATTTCTTGGTGAACTTGGTTGATTTCCACTTTCTTAACATGGGAGTAAAATCTTAGAAATTTGGGTCTGTGACAAAAACCTAAAAGTGCTACTCTGTTTCCCAAATGCGCTACAGAAAAAGTCAAATGCGTTGGAGAAAGAGTCAAATGCGCTGCAGAAAACCTCAGATGCACAAAAACAAAGCACAGATGTGCTAGAACAGAGCTTAAATGTGCTGCAGTTTTCCCTAGATGCGCTAAAATAGTTTTTCTAGGATAGTTTTGACCCGTTTTCCAGCTGAAATTTGTCATGTTCATTTTTGGATGATCCTTTATCTGAATTAATGATTTTCTACAAGCACAGCAAACAGTCTAATTTAAGTTGATTTGTAACCAAGCACAGAATAAGACAAGCACAACCTAGGTTAGGCCAGGACAATATCCGCTAGACTCCACGTGGGTTTCCCCAACCGCATATCAGTAGCGTGTGAATCCAGAAGCTTGGCTGCACGGGCTCCCCCTTACAGTGCACTCTCTTCTTAGGCCAACCAAGCTTCCAACCCCCATGAAACTCCCATGGCGAGCTGATGACCTCTACTATTGACTGCGAAAGTGTGGAAGGCTTCACACCGACTGGTGCTGGACTAGAAAATAGAAGGTTTTTGGCTTTCTAAACAATGGTATTTAGTTCGGGACCCCCGTTCAAGTGGCCATACATGGGGCAAGAGATTAATCACCATTAAGGTGGCACTCCAGCCTGAAGAGGTTAAGCTCAACAGGGTTTATGGGAGTACTACTCCATCCGTATGACACATCCGCACAAGCAACCTTAGGTTCTCCCTTAAGATTTACATTTATATACCGGTCGAGGGTAGCTTGGCCTTAGCTCCGTTGCCGGTTTGAGTCGTCCCTTAAGGTGAGTACTTTTTCCCTTAAGGTAGGCCCAATTTCTAGAGTCAATAATCATTTCTCTTGCACTCAGGATCACACAAGCGCGCAAGGGGAGAGGATACTTCGATTATCAAATCAGGGTTACATAGGGAAAAGTGGGTCTGGTTTTCTGATCACCTAGTTTGCACAGGGTGAGAGCATAATCACCTACCACTTTCAAGCACAGTTAATAAGAGTAAACAGATTCATTTTATGTGCACCAAAATCAAATGTGATTTAATCTAAGTGAAGATGTTGCTTCATAACAGACATGGGGTTCATTTTAACTGCATGATAAAAGGTGTGGTGGCTACCCTAGATTGATTCATTTTAAGCCCAACATAAAAATGAAAGAAATTCTGTCTGTGGAAGGCGTCAGGCTCAGAATCTCAGTTACAATTCTAGATGTGAAGCTCTGTCTCCCGAATGTGCAGAAACAGAGACCAGAAGCCCAACTCTGTTACCTAAATGCGCTAAAACAGAAAACAAATGCGCCACTCTGTTACCCAGATACGCGAAAACAGAAACTATATGCGCTATTCTAAATGCAGAGATTTTTTTTTAAAAATTTTCTGATACAACTTAAATGCGCTAAAGAATGTCCTAAATGTGCTACAGAAAATGACGGATGTGCCACTCTGTTTCCCAGATGCGCCGTAGAAATGACCAGATGCGCTGAAACAGAACACGGATGCGCCGAAATACCTACAAAAGAAAATTTTCTGAATCTTCCAAAATGCATTACCGAATGCCAGAAAACCTGTAAGCAAACCTGTAAGAAAAACCTGCAAGAAAGAAGTCTAAAATAGGGGCATAGGCCCCACGGTGGGTGCCATTTAATGTGTGTGTGAAAATTAAGTGCGTAAATGAATTAGAACAAGTTCAAACACACCAATAGAACATTATAACAAAAACAGAAATATAAAAGGAGTAGAGAAGCGCAAACTCAGTATCCTGTTTCCGTTGTCATCCTATCATCCTCTATCCTTAGTGTTTTTGTAGATTCCAGCCTTGTGTTCTCAGATTATGGGCTACGCTCAACAAACTGTCTTCCTAAAGAATGAGATTTTGCTATGATATGAATGCATGATTAAGCTATGATGTTGATTTTAGCTAAGAAACTTGAAATAAACATGATGCTATGATAAATGAATACTAAATGAATTAAATGCATAAACTCTACTTAATTGCCTATTATCAATGTTTGGATTCACACGGGTATTTATAGAGCTTTCTGAATGATTCTGATTGGCTATCTCGATTGACGGTTGTGATAATTCCTGGCAGATCAAATGGCTGAAGATAGATGAAATTGAAGGAGAAGATAGAAGAACCCTAGAAACATATTTTTCTATTTTATTATGAAAGAGGAAAAAGAAGAGAAGATAAGAAATCATCTTTCTTTAAAAGAATAAAAGAAAGATTTAAAGCTAATAAATAATTAATTAAAAAAATCAATTATTTATTTGTGGAGGACATTCAACTTTTCTTAATTAAATAAAATATTTAATTAAGCTTTTAAAAGAAGAAGAAAACTTGTGGTGGGAAAAGAGCTTTAATCATGTTTTATTGAAAAAAGCAGAATATCTCATAATTAAATAAAATATTTAATTATGATATGAGAAGATTGCACAATTAGGTTAAAATACCTAATTTTGGATTTAGAAAGAAATCATAAGATATTTTTAATTAAATAAGATTTATTTAATTAAATCCCCTTTTATGAAATTAATTAAATGAAACATTTAATTAATTAGAAGAAGTAAATAGAAGAAAAGAGATATTTAAATTTAATTAAATCAAGATTTAATTTAAATTCAAACAAATGATAATTAATTTTAAATAATAAATAGAATGCATTTATTTAATTAATTAGAAATGGACATATGAAAATAATTAAATAAAATAGAAATTTATTTAGTATGGAAGAAATAAGATGAATGAACAATATAATTAAATTAATTAAATTTAATCATATGTAAGAGGACTTTAGAAAAATTAATTAAATAATAAATATTTAATTAATTGCGGGGATTATAGACATGACCATTTTATCGTATACACTAATCAATTTCAACTTTTCCAGTTACATCCACAATTGGCCATGATGGCTGTCGTGAGTAAAGTTTCACAAATAAAAAAAAGTTTTATTTGTTGCAGTGAAAAGTGTTCGGAGAATAAATTATGATGGGAAGGTAAAAGGCATTGCACAAGTAATTTATTTTCCCGATTAAATGAATTTTAATCCCTCAAGAAAACTTTGGCTGCATTTTTTTGTTCGTTGCTAATAAATATTAGTTTTTCCAAATTTATTAGCAATGTGCAAAGGTAACTTGCGAATGTTGCTGGAAATTAAATTGATTATAATTTGAGGGTGAAATTAGAGGCCCGGGTAAATATTTTTGCAAAAAATTAAAGCCTTCATTGATAAAAGTAAAAACTTTTGTGCTGGCAAATATTTTAATATGTTAAAATGAAAAAGAAAAAGAAGGCATGGGAAATAATTTTGTAAAGTGAATATTTTATTCACTGTGCAAAGTGTTTTTGCTCAAGATGAGTTTTTACAGAGAGGGCCATTTTCACGTAGCTGGGTGAAAAATGAACAAGGGGGAGATCAAGTCTTTTGCAAGTAAAGGCATTTTCAATATGGGAAAAATACTGAATGGAAAGAATGATGAGTCTTCTAGAAAGGGAATACTTTTCTGTTGCAAGGCAGTGGAGTGAAGAGCAAGAAAAAAGAGAACAGGTTGAAGATTCTTCAGTAAGCAAAGGAGTTGCAGATCAACGAACCTAAATACGCCAAGTGTCTTCTTTAGATGAGCATTTAGGGTTTTTTGTTTTTCCTTAAGTGTTGTTTTTTTGCCTCATTCTAAGGGAGGTTGTTTTGTAATTTAACACAGAGAACATTGTGATGTGAATACAAAGCATTTTAGAGTTAAGTTTTAGGATCTGAATCTGTCAATATTCATATAATTTTGATTACAATACTAGCAAAATAATGTTGAATGTTTCAAGTTTGAGACTATTTTACTCTCCTATGTACTGTTTTATAGATTATGAATGATACAATCAAGGTTTTCTTATTTGTCTCTATCAATTTCAGATAGATGTGTGGCTCATTTATTGTTTATTAATTCAAAAAATTAATGTAGGTATTTGAATATGGTTGTAAGTTTGTATTGAACTGAGTGATATGATGCTAGTAAGAAGTAAAGGTTAAGACATAATGTTGAAATGTTGTAATGCAACATTTCAGAGCTTCATATACTGCCAGGTGTGAAAATTGTTATTAGATTATGTATGTGTTTGAGTTGACTTCATTCCAAGGATGAGGCACTGATCTAAGTGTGTTATTCATGTTACATTTGTTAGCTAATACAACAGCTAGTGATCTTTTAAATCAAATATCAATCTCAGTTCATTTGTGTGAGGATTTTAATGAGTTACATCTCTCGCACGTTTAAATTAGGCATTCCTGTAGAGGTCATCCAAGCCTTTAGAGTATTGTGTCTATTAAGCATCTAAAGGAGAAATATCTATTTATTGTGTGTTTGATACTTTGGCACACAAGTATCTAAAAGCACACTATTGGGATCACCCTCGTAAGTTTAATAGAGCCTAAAGTGTAGGGGAGAAAGGGGTATTTTATTCACTCTCCCATTCGTTGGCCATATCAACCCGTTGAGTTTGAATATGAGAGAGTGGCTACTCTTTAGGACTCATTGCATCTGTTGATTTGGGAACCAACAGATTAGCGACTCCGTTGGGGAGAACTTGAAGAAGATTCTGATAGAAGATCATCTTTCCTTAAAGAGTCAATCAGTTTGTTGATTTGTAGTTTGGGGTCAGAATGATCGAAGGACCTGCATACTTAAAGGAGATTGTTGCAATGTTTATGATGTATTCTTGAAGTTTGGTGCTCTACTAGTGGAGAGAACTCATAAATACATAGATCTTGGAAGAAGGTTTTTGCTGCTTGAAGATCTTTTCCTCTTTCAAAGAGGTGGCGACTGTACATAAATTTCTACATCATCATAAGAGTTGGTTATAGCAGTTCTCAGGTATTTTCTATTGTAATATCTTTGTATGAAGGTTTTCAACATAAAGTTATAGTTAATAATGTCCCCTATTTAGTATTTCAAGATACTAGTAGAAAGGGAAATGAGAAAGTAGGATATTCTGAAAAGGATATTGAGAAGAAATTATTTGTAGAGGGAATAAATCTATTTTCAAAAATGTATTGTTGTCCTAGTTCTCCCTCTACAATTTGTGATATCATGCCTAGAACACAACCACGTCCTCAAAGAAAAGTGTTCACTAGTGAGAGATATGACCCTTTGAATTTTGGTAAAATTCAAGGTTACCCACATTCTGTCCCAAGAAGAATTAATGAATTTTTTCCGAAGTTTAGAGGAGGTTTTGAAGAATCAACATCACAACATGTACAAGTTTTTCTTGATGTAATGGAAGACTGTCAAATAGTAGAGGAAGATGCTATCATGAAGTTTTTTGTAAGAACTTTAGAAAATGATGTTGAATATTGGTTCTCTAGTTTACCAATGCATTCCATAGATTCATGGCATGAGCTCAAAATGCATTTCATTGGTTATTTTGAAAAAGAGTCAATAGACAATGACTACTTGACTAAAGAAAGAAGTCTGCATACACAAGAAGAATATGAAGAGAAATCTAAAAAATGGGGTCGAACCTATGTCACTTATTGATGCATTATATTCATATGTAAAAAGATTTGAGGGTGAATCCTCCTATGATTTTCATGATAGATTCATGAAGATTCTGTTTGCTTTACCATCATTAAATAGACCTGATGAATCAGTGTGTATTGATGTTTTTTGTGAAAGACTTGAGCCAGGTTTGAGTACTATGCCAGCTCATTTGAAGCTCCCTAATCTTAAATGTTTATATCAATGACTTTTAGTAATTAAGGAAATGATAGATAAATATGGAAGTAATCTCCTAACTCAATTATGTGATGGTACTTTTTCAAGACTTGGTCCAATGGATGCAAATGGTATAGTAGAAGACAAGAATGATGCATCATTTGGTGATGAGGAAGTTGTTTTTTTAAAATCTATAGAAGAAATATACCTAGATGAAGGATGCAATGATGTAGATGAAATTGAATTTATTTTCTCTTCTATGGACTTTGAATATACAGTTGAAGATCATGCGAATTCTAAAGTTTCATGTCTTCATGAAGAGACAAAGGAGCCTGCTGATTTGAGAAATGCTTCTAAGAATGTCAATATATCAACTGCAAATGATAAGGTATGCAATGAATTTCAGTTGGCAAGATCATCCACAAAGTTGTAATGAATAAACCATTGATGGTTTTCAATTTGACAATGAAGAAGGTAGCTCTATTGATTGTTGCAGCAACATCAACAAAGAAGGAGATATGTATGCAAGCAATTCATTGAATGGATCAGGTCAAGTGGTTGGTTATGAGGCATGTATGTTGATAATAATAAACAAGGAACTCCTGTTTTGTTTGATTTTTTACCTTCTACTTCTTTTGCTGACTTTGAAGTTATCACTAAATGTTTGCATGAGGATAGCATTGATGTAGTTGCACATGAAAGTAGAAATATAGAGATAAACATTGGTACAACTAATAACACTCCTTATGATGAGTTTGCATTTGAATAATGTGATTGTGTCAATCACATGGATGCATATGTGAATCTCTTTTCTGGATCAAGAACTCATAGTTTTCCTCATGAGCACTATGGTTCAGATTTTCAAGTTGGTGCAATAGGAGGTAATGTTGAATATGACACTCTTTGCAATAGTGAATGTGTTTTGAACACTCAATATGATGAATTTGTTGCAAATGAAGATTTTGATTCATATGAACCTAGACTTGAGGCTTCTTTTTGTGATAATATAATGAGTGTTGATAGTCTTGTCTATGAACTTGAAGTAGGAAATGTTGTTTGGGATGCTGACATTTCTTCTGAATGTCATGATTTGAATGTGGATGAAGGTATTATGAGTGTTGGTCAATCTTGTTTTCAGGACATTAAGACATATGGTAATATAATTGAGCTATGTTGTTGGGATGATGACAAACATGCATGTGATGCAATTCAGTTGGATGAGTTTCAAATGTGTGAGCACTTTTTGCTTGACACATAGAAGGATTCCACACTATTTCTTAAGGATGATGTCTTCTCTGAGCTTGATCATTATGAGGGGGTTAGTGAATCTGATGAGACTATGTCTTCACATAGTCTTGGTCATCATCCTCATGTTTTGTCATTTTCCACAAGATCATAAAATACAATGATTGGCAGTGATGCAACCTATGTCATTTGGTTGCCATGTGACATTAAAGCTAAATACAAAGGCAGCCTGACACTTGTGTTTGCAGGGATGCAGTCACTCATGTTGCTATGGTGTGACAGAGGCAAGTATGGATTAAAAGAGATAAACTCTTTTAACATATTGGTGTTCGACAGAGGTAAGTACTAGCTTCCCTTTTCCATTTGGTGGCTTGGGGCCGCCAAATGAGATTAAAATTTGAAAAAATAAAGGCTTTGTTGCCCAATGATTATGGCACTTGGTTTGCTCTCCCAGAGGATTCTAAATTCTCACTCTATTCACTAAGGAATAGATGTCCCTAGAGAGAGCCACTGTTGGGACCTCCAAAATTTGGCTAAATTTTTGAGGGCCCATGTAATTTTTTTCCTAATGCACTCAAAAGTACCTTGCAGAATAAGCCTAAGTAGCTCAATTTGGGAGCTTATAATTTGACACCCATGAATTGTCATGAAAAATCACTTTGGGGAAGTGTTGAGCACCTATCAGAGATGGTGTGTGACCATTTGCAGCTTCCTTGGATCAGTTTTGGTGAGTTTTTGAAGTCTTGGTTTCAAGGTCCAGAAGTTGGTTTGCTGTTTACACATGTTGCACCTTTCTGAATAGGCCATCTTTGTGATATTGTATCTTTGTGTCTACTGAGAATTAAGCCCAACTAATATTTTTCCATGATTCTTTGTATCTTTATGAAGCCTCATGTCAGTTGGAATAGCCCCATGAATCCATTTGCTAAGTTTTCTAGCTTGAATCCGTTTGCAAAAAGTTCAGATTTGCAAACTGGACAATGTCAAATCTGTAGAAAGTAGCCTCACATGTGAGTTGATATTTTACAACTGGATTATTTTCATAACAAATGGATTGTTTCTTTCCATTCTCCCTACATTCATGTACTCCCCTATCTGATTTCAGAGTCCCAAGATCAGATTTGCTATTTCTTCGAGATTAAAAAACAGATGTAGTTTGTTCAGTTTTACACCTGTATTTCTGACAATGTTTCAAAGTGGTCAACTTTGATCCCTAATATCTTGTGAAGAGTAATGAATAAAACAAATCCCTTTTGCACACATACTTATTGTACCTAGATGAGCTTATTTTTCTAGTGGCAACCCCCTAGAAGTTGTTTTGATATTTTTCAAAGTGGCGACTTTGAGAGCCTTGATTGGTTTTGAACAAGTGAAATTGCAGAACCACTTTGGAATTTAATATCTTACACCTCAGGAATAATTTTTTCATTTCGTTTGTTGCATTGAATTCTTGGGTCAAATGATAACATGAATGCTCAGTTTCAAACTCTCAGGTTAAGTTCTGATGGGTTATCTAATCATTTTTTTATCACAATATGGCCAAAATGGGTGTTTCGAAAAGTTTCAATTTTTTAAAATATAAGGACAACCCATTTCTTGTTCTAGTCTAAAAGCTCTACAAATCCATTTTCATCAAGATAGGAGGTCATTTGATACATTATTTTAATGTACTTCTATTGCGGCAAACACGTCCCAAGGGCCAGTTTACAAAGGAGGTACTTGAATTTTAAGGGCTGGGAAAAAATTGAGGAAATGGGTTTTCTCTAAATAATTGATTATGACCGCACGCAAAAAATATCGGCTCCAAGTGTCCTAGTTTGTTCGCAGTGAAATTTTTTTTGTTTGGGCTGCAGGCGTAATTCAAATTTGCATTTTTTCTAAAGTTTCAAATGCTTATGTTTAAAATATTTTTGAGTATTTTAAACATTATACAAATATGGAAAATGCATTTAGGGAAAATTGTAAATGTAATTTCAAATGTTCTGGAGTTAAAGCAAGTTTAATTCTTGCTTTTGATCGCCATTTTGATTTGCATTTCCCATTTGATATTAGTGATCAACAATGGCAGTTAGTTTCCATGGCCCATTGCTATTAGCTTTCTCTTTCTCCACATCACATCTGCGATGGTGCCACATCGTTATTTTTGTGTGGCCATTTGCTCTTCATAATGGCGATGCACGATGATGGTTGTCAATCGGAAATGAAAAAAAAGGAATTAGTTGAACTAGATCAGATTTGTATTGCGGATGGAATTTCTCCATAAATACAAAGGTGGTTGTTCTCGTGGCTTCTCTCTTAAATGCATCTGCGATATGCGATGTTGATCACCCATCGCTATTTGTTTCTTCATTTCCATATTCTATCAGTGATGGGTGATATCATATATTCCTTTATGTCAATTGCTAATCAATTTCAATTTTTCCATTTACATCCGCGATTAGCGATGATGGCTGCCATGAATAAAGTTTCACAAATAAAATAAAGTTTTATTTGTTGCGGTGAAAAGTGGCTAGAGAATAAATTACAGTGGGAAGGTAAAAGGCATTGCACGGGTAATTTATTTTCTCGATTAAATGAATTTTAATCCCTCGAGAAAACTTTGGTTGCATTTCTTCATGCATCGCTAATAAATATTAGTTTTTTCCAAATTTATTAGTGATGTGCCAATGTAATTTGGGAATGTTGTTGGAAATTAAAGTGATTATAATTTGAGGGGGAAATCAGAGGCCCGGGTAAATATTTTTGCAAAAAATTAAAGCCTTCACTGATAAAAGTAAAAACTTTTGTGCTAGCAAATATTTTAATATGTAAAAATGCAAAAGAAAAAGAAGGCATGCGAAATAATTTTGTAAAGTGAATATTTTATTCACTGTGCAAAGTGTTTTTGCTCGAGATGAATTTTTACAAAGAGAATCATTTTCACCCAGCTGGGTGAAAAATGAACAAGGGGGAGATCAAGTCTTTTGCAAGTAAAGGCATTTTCAATGTGGGAAAAAGATTGAATGGAAAGAATGACGAGTCTTCTAGAAAGGGAATATTTTTCTTTTGTAGAGCAGTGAAGTGAAGAGCAAGAAAACAGAAAGCGGGTTAAAGATTCTTCAACAAGCAAAGGAGTTGTAGATCAACAAACCTAAATACGCCAAGTGTCTTCTTTAGATGAGCATTTAGGGATTTTGTTTTTCCTTAAGTGTTGTTTTTCTGCCTCATTTTGAGGGAGGTTGTTTTGTAATTTAACACAGAGAACACTGTAATGTGAATATAGAGCATTTTAGAGTTAAGTTTTAGAATATGAGTTTGTCAATATTCATGTAATTTTGATTACAATACTGGCAAAATAATGCTGAATGTTTCAAGTTTGAGACTATTTTACTCTCCTATGTACTGGTTTTACAGATTATGAATGATACAATCAAGGTTGTCTTAATTTCAGATAGATGTGTGGCTCTATTCTTGTTTATTAATTCAAAGAATTAATCTAGGTATTTGAATATGGTTGTAAGTTTCTATTGAACTAAGTGCTAGGATGCTAATAAGAAGTAAAGGTTAAGACATAATGCTGAAATGTTGTAATGCAACATTTCAGAGCTTCATATACTATCAGGTGTGAAAATTGTTATCAGATTATGTATGTTTTTGAGTTGACTCTATTCCAAGGATGAGACACTTATTTAAGTGTGCATTCATGTTACATGTGTTAGTTAATACAACAGCTAATCATCTTTTAAATCAAATATCAATCTCAGATCGTCTGTGGAGGAGTTTAATGAGTTACATCTCTCGTGTTTAAATTAGGCATTATTGTAGAGGTCATCCAAGCCTTTATAGTATTGTGTCTATTAAGCATCTAAAGGAGAAATATATGTTTACTGTGTGTTTGATACTTTGGCACACAAGTATCTGAAAGCACACTGTTGGGATCACCCTCCCAGGTTTAACAGAGCCTAAAGTGCAGGGGAGAAAGGGGTATTTTATTCACTCTCTTGTTCGTTGGCCATATCAACCCATTGAGTCTTGTTAATGATAACATACAGCTTCGATTGAATACTCTAGCTTGATAAATTAAATGATAGCCATAAGGCTATTTAATTTATATGTATGGCTCAAATTTATTAAAGAGATAAAGAGACACATCTTCATCCAAGGCCAACCTTCATCATTGGCGCGACTTCACATGAGGACAACTTATCATTGATTGGTTGCATTTATTTTGAGATATATATTCTTTACTTGGCTGACTTGCTTTATAGAAAGTGGTGCCTCTTCAAATTGTATATATAGGAGATCACTTATCATTTTGTCATTATCAAGTTTGAATTATTTCAGTCAAGTGCGAATTTCCTTAAGAGCAGGTTGCAAATCTATACAAGGGAAGAATTAGTTATCAAAGAAGAGCAGATTATTATCAGTCATTGCATCTATGTTAGGTGCTGAAGGATGGCCTTGTAATTGGCCTCATTGTAAAGAGATTTGTTGTTGACATTTATATATATAAGTGTGATCTTTGTTGTTGGGTTTCTCTCCCTCAAGAGGAGGGTTTTCCCAAGGTATCTGTTGTGTTGTCTGATTTTGGATCAATTTTATGTGCATATAATTTGATCTTTAAAATTTACATGGTATCAGAATGGGTTTGAGAGGATCGTGATCAGATTATTTCTAATCAACAATACCCTAGTTGTTCATCTATCTACATTAGTCAAGATGGTGAACGGTTTGAAGATCGAGGATAGACTCAAGGGTGCATCCAACTTCACATCATGGAGGTTTAGGATCATGCTTACCTTGCGTGAAAATGACTTGGGTGAGTTCGTAGAGTCGAGTGTTCCTTAACTTGAGGAGGAAGAAGCGAAGTTACAATGGGTGAAGAAAGATGTTAAAGCAATGAAGATATTGGTTGATTCCGTTAAGGATCATATTGTGCCTATCGTCTCTAAGTTGAAGACAGCGAGAGATATGTTCAAAAAATTAGAAGAGATGTACAAAATTGACAATACTAGCTAGGCACTTGCACTAAAGCAACAACTTCATCATGTGAAGATGGCAAAAGGTGAATCAGTGATTGCATACTTTATGAGGATTGCAGATTTGAGAGATCAGCTCTCGACAATAGGGCATATGGTTGATGACAAAGACCTAACTATGCTTTCTCTCAATGGTCTACCTTTGTCTTGGGAATTAGTGCAAGATCAAAATTAGCTAAGTTTGATTGCCTAAGATCTGATTGCATTCAAGAAGAATCAAGGTTGGTGGCAAGAGGCGTTGGTCAAAGTTCAAAGAATGAAAACATTCATGTTCTCGCCTCCCATGCATCAAAGAAGAAAGGAAAAGATGGAAGGAAAGGATTCTTCAAGAGGAATCGAGACAAGGGAAATGATGATGCACCTCCATTTAAGAAGAAGAGGGATATGTCCAAGATTCAATGTTTTAGGTGTGACAAGTTTGGGCACTTCGCCAAGTATTGTCCAACTAGACCTAAGCAACAGGTCACTGTTGCAGATGTTGATGATGCCTCTCCTCAAAAGGATTCAAGTGAATATTTTTTCTATCCGGCATTATCAAGTAGTGTACCTTTCAACACTAACACTTGGATAATCGACAGTGGTGCTTCACGACACATCACCGGCTTCAAGGAGCACTTGCTCCAGTGAATCTTAAAAACTAAATTCCTGTGTGCTCCTTTCAAGCCAAATAATAAACAAAACCTTCTGAAGACAAAATAAGTGCTCTAAAGGACATTCTGAGGTCTTGGACGTCTGTGACAAATTCCATCTCTTGTCCATCAGTGTGTCCTCTAGGAAGACTTGGATTTATTTTTTGAAATCTAGAGAATCTGAGGAAGTGTTGGATGGGTTTAAAGAGTTTAAAGCTTTGGTAGAAAATCTTTCTGGTAAAAGAATTAAGGTCCTCAGATTTGACAATGGTGGAGAATACACCTCTGGTAGTTTTCAAAATTTTTGTATTGATGCAGGGATTAAGAGGGAGTTTTGTGTTCCCTATAATCCTCAACAAAATGGTGTTGAAGAAAGAAAGAACAGGACAATCATGGAAGCAGCAAAGGCCATGATTCATGATCAAGATTCGCAAACCTTCTTGTGGGCATAAGCTTCCAGGATAGTTGTATATGTTCAGAACAGAAGTCCTCATAAGATCTTGGAGAATATGACTCCAGAAGAAGCCTTTACAGGAAAGAAGCCTGAAGTCAGTCACTTGAAGATCTTTGGATGTCCTGTCTATATTCATGTTCCCAAGGAAAAGAGAACCAAGTTGGAGCCTTCTGGAAAGAAGGGAATATTTGTGGGCTACAGTGAGACATCAAAATCCTACAGAATATACATTCCAAGTCAAAAGTTGATCGAGATCAGTAGGGATGTCACATTCGAGGAAGATGTTGCATTCAGGAGATCTAGGGGGATTCATATGGAGATTGATAATGAAGATTCTCCTTAGGATATGGAAGTTGACCATATTCCTGAGATTCAGAGGGAGACTTCAGAACCAAAAGAAGATATTGATCATGTTGAACCCTTGGAACCTATTGATGGGCCTACTGACATTGTTATTAGGAGAAAGAGACGTCTATGGGCTAAGCGTACTATGCAAGAAGCTGAAAGTTTTGCAGCTCCTAGAGGCACATTCAGAGAAAGAAAAAGGCCACATAAGTTCTCCAGTTATGTTGCCTTGATGAGTCAGATTATAGAATCTGAACCTACCTGTGTTGAGGAAGCATCTTGTCATCAGGTTTGGAAAGATGTTATGATAGAGGAGTATCAGTCAATCCTTAAGAATGATGTTTGGGACATTGTTCTTAGACCGAAAGGCAAGTCTGTAGTATCTTCTAAATGGCTATTCAAGATTAAGGGTGATCCCATAATAGTGGTTTACAATTTTTGGCTAAACTGGACACTGGAATTTTTATTTTTAACTAAATCTTCACATTCGGATGCCTATAGCGGCTAAACTGTGAGGAATTTGAAGATGATGCAAACTAGAGTCTCATCACATTTTGTCTGTAGATTCTAAAAATATTTTTCAAAATTTTTGGAATCAAATTGCCTCTTTTCCATCTCCCTGGCTGGTTTTATCCAAAAACAACATTTTTAAAAGTGGCCTTTTGCAGGTATAATGCATAACTTTTTTCCATGAAGGATAAAATTCTAGTCTTTGAGATTTAGATTTGCTTAACTCAAATTATCTAGTGCTTGCACTTGGTTAAGATATTTTTTATTGAATATTTTTTTCTTTAATCAAGTTTAGAAGTCAGGTAATGACAATTCGGACATAGTAGGTATGTCGTAGCTTTTTTTTTCTCCCGAGAGCTCAGTTATTATTTTTGTTGGATCAAAGGACTTCAATATCTGGATTGCACTCATATTTTTCAATTTTTTTGATCATCACGCTATTTTTTCCATGTCGCGAGGAATAGAGACCTTTATTTTCAACGAAAACCTATGTTTAATAAAACTAAAAATACAAATGCATAATAAAACCAAAACATATTAAAATTATAATCATTGGATAGCTCGTTCTGAGGACTACCTGATTCCAGTTGGTTTTGTGAAGAATCCTCCATTTTCATCCTCCAACTGGCGTCAAAGCATAAAAATGGGTTTTATTAGCCAGACAAAGTCAAAATTAGGAGGGAAAAGGGGGGTTCGCTAGAACTAGGGGGGTTCTAGCGAACCAGGGTTCATTCGAACCCCCTCAATATGCATTTTCCCTTTTGTTTTTTGGGTGAGAAATGTGGGCCCTATGATTGATGGGTTCGGTCGAACCCTAGTTCGATCGAACCACTTTATGGTTCGGTCGAACTTGTAGGTTCATTCGAACCCCTAAAACCAATTTTTTGCCATGGGGCCATTTTTTCTTAGTTTTCCTTCCTCCATCAAATTGTAAACCACTATTGTGGCTTCACCCTTAAGCATGTTGCAGATGGAAGCATTGAGAAGTACAAGGCAAGATTTGTGGCTCGCGGGTTTTCTCAGAAAGAGGGAGTTGATTATGAAGAAACATTTGCTCATGTTGCTCGCTACACTTCAGTCAGAACCATCATTGCTATTGCTGCATCTATAGGATGGAAGATTCACCAAATGGATGTAAAGACAACTTTTCTCAATGGAGTAATTGAGGAAGAGGTTTATATAGAGCAACCTGATGGATTTGAGGTTCATGGGAAGGAGTCACATGTTTGCAAGCTGAAGAAGGCCTTGTATGGTCTTAAGCAGGCTCCTCGTGCATGGTACGAAAGGATTGATCGGTACCTGTCAAGTTTGGGCTTCTTGAAGAATGATGCTAATTCAAATCTCTACTTCAAGGTAATCAATGGTGATGCATTAATTTTGGTTTTATACGTTGACGATCTAATCCTAACTGGAGAGGATCACCTGATTCTTGAGTGTAAGAAGGAGTTGACTTCAGAATTTGAGATGAAGGACCTTGGGCTCATGCATTACTTTGTTGGATTAGAAGTTTGGCAGAAACTAGATGAGATGATTCTAAATCAAGGAAAGTACACCATTGATATACTTAAGAGATTTGGCATGATGGATTGCAAATCCATGTCCACACCTATGGAGACCAACTTACATAAGTTGAAGGAGGCTGCAGCTAATTCAGACTTGGTGGATCCTACCTTGTACAGACAGCTAATTGGATCTTTGATGTATCTAGTTAACACTAGACCTGACATTTGCTATATAGTGAGTGCACTTAGCTAGTTTATGTGTGATCTAAGACAGATACATCTTGTTGTGGCTAAACATATCCTGAGATACTTGCGTGGCACAGTTGGATATGGGTTGAGGTATTCTTCAGATGCAGACTTGGAGTTAAATGGTTTCACTAATTTTGATTGGGCGGGTTGTGTCACAGATCAGAAGAGCACCTCTGGTTGTTGCTTCAGTTTGGGTTCAGCTATGATTTTCTGGTGCAGCAGGAAGCAGTCATCTATAGCATTGAGTACATCAAAGGCAAAGTATATTGCAGCTTGTTTAGCAACTCGCGAAGCAGTGTGGCTTCGTAAGCTCCTTGCAGGATTGTTTGGACAATCAATGGAGCCTACTATCATTCATTGTGATAATCAAAGTTATGTGAAGCTTTCTTTCAATCATGTGTTTCATGACAGAACCAAGCACGTTGAGATCAAGTACCACTACATGAGAGATATGGTACTGCAGAAGGTTGTACAGTTCAGGTACATCAGCACTGATGAGCAGACAACAAATATTCTCACCAAGCCTCTCACCAGGATAAAGTTTGTGTACTTTCGAGACAAGCTTGGTATGGTGGAGAATCCAGCCTTGACTGAGTAAGAGTCTCAATATCAATGAACCTTGTTGAATGAGTTCTTCTCTGTGAGAGAAGTTCGAGGTGAAATCCCTTGTTAAGGCATTTTCCTCTGAGACAGAGGAATTTGAAGTGCGAGCCTTTGTTATTGCATTTTCCTCTGAGATGGAGGAATTTGAGGTGAAAGCCCTTGTTTCCACCCTCTGAGTTGAGTCATGGTGGATGTCATGTGTGAGACTCCATGACATATGTTGTACTTGTGTTTCACCCTCTAAGAGAGTCATGGTGAAAGTCACGTTGAGGTGACAACATCACGCAAGTGATGAACACTTGTACTTACCATAGTATGGTTGTAGCCATTATGGTTGATATCGTATTGAGGCGATATCTAATATCATGTTGAGGTGATATTATTCTCTTTCACATCTAATTGTAGCCAATGTGATGAGCATCATGTGGAGGTGATTTTTTTTTAGTAGCTGGAAGTCTTCTCTCTAGCTGAGAGGGAGTGTTAATGATAACATACAACTTCGATTGAATACTCCAGCTTGATAAATTAAATGATAGCCATAAGGCTATTTAATTTATATGTATGGCTCAAATTTATTAAAGAGATAAAGAGACATGTCTTCATCCAAGGCCAACCTTCCTTCATCATTGGCGCGACTTCACATGAGGACGACTTATCATTGATTGGTCTCATTTATTTTGAGATATATATTCTTTACTTGGACGACTTGCTTTATAGAAAGTGGTGCCTCTTCAAATTGTATATATAGGAGATCACTTATCATTCTGTCATTATCAAGTTCAAATTATTTCAGTCAAGTGTGAATTTCCTTAAAAGTGGGTTGTGAATCTATACAAGGGAAAAATTAGTTATCAAAGAAGTGCAGATTATTATTAGTCATTGCATATGTGTTAGGTGTTGAAGGATGGCCTTGTAATTGGCCTCATTGTAAAGAGATTTGTTGTTGAAATTTATATATATAAGTGTGATCTTTGTTGCTGGGTTTTTCTCCCTCAAGAGGAGGGTTTTCCCAAGGTATCTGCTGTGTTATTGTTTGATTTTGAATTAACTTTTTGTGCATATAATTTGATCTTTAAAATTTACAAGTCTGAATATGAGAGAGTGGGTACTCTTTAGGACTCATTGCATCTGTTGATTTGGGAACCAACACGCGTGAAATGCAATGGTCATAGGATTCACATAATATATTCAACATTCTACCTCAAACAAGATAGAAAGTTTTGAAATTGGATATTGATACCCATATGACAGATATGCATGCAAAACTATGGAAGTATAGACTAGGTGCTTTAGTTACGCCATTTTAGATAGAATAAATAAAGCATTTTAAAGCATATGCAAAGCATTTATAATATATGAAGATACATTGAAGGTCCCAAATCCAATATAGAACTTAACGTTGTGATCCAAGAGATAAATATGTCAAAGTCATTTGTTTGTTTTAAATTTGATGATTGTGAAAGAACCCATTAAAAGTTGAATTATTCCCAAAGAAACCATAAAAAAAATTAGTCCTACTAAGTAGAATTCATACACCCTATAATATTTTTGAGTATTTCTTGTAGTTGATGTTCTTGGAAATTTTTCCAAGAAAGCTTCCATCAAATACGCAGCTAGGAGTGATTGTTGTTCATCCAGGAATCGTTAGCACAAATCTAATGGTATTAATCAGTAATCTTTGTTGCATCAAATTATAATTTTCCCATTTTAAATATTAGCAATACAAATCTATATTAACTATGAATCGAATTGTTCTCATTACACTGATGATAGCTGGATGAAAATAGATATAAATTATAGGCGATTAATTATTTAATTGCAAGTGCATTCTTTACAGCTTGCTTCACTATTACTCTTCAAGAGCACCATTCTTCTTTAACTTTAGAGGTTGATAACATCTTGTGGTAGTGGAATAAGTTGAAAAATGGATTCAAAGAATACAAGAACTCCCAAGGAATCCAATCTAAGTACAATGCTTGAGTGAAATTTTCATTGATTTTTTGGTCAAACCATAGAATTTTTTACAACATACTAGCATAGCAATTCACTACTTCATTTTGTGCTATATATGTACATTACATGGTGCCATAATTTGTAGCTTTACCATCAAATTTAGACCCTCCAAATTAGAATATTCATAATCATTCTAATTTTATCTATTTTGTGCTATATATTTACATTACAAGGTTCCACAATTTGTAGCTTTATGACCCTTGTCACTATAACAATCTTGTTGTTTCTTCATGAAAAGTAAAACAATGATAAAAAATTTAGAAGAATTAGATGTTCAGTAGAAATCATGACAAAAAATGGTTGAGAAAATAGAGGTTACCATACCAGCAATACTAAAGAAGAAATGCATGGGAAATAAAATTAACTCTTTGGTAGCCAAGCTAATAAATTAAGACTCATCATACAAATTTACAAAGTAGAAATTGAGAAGTTGGTTAAATCTGTATGTGTACATAATAAGAAATTGCAGATAAAATAGAGGATAAAAAATACATTAGAGAGAGTGAGAGAGAGATAACCGACCTAATAGTTGAAGCATTGCCAGCAGTCACACTTCCAACTTCTTTAAAAGCTGGTCTAAGTTTCCTTAGCTTTGCAACATCAAACTAGCACCAAAGAAATTAAGAATACAAAGAAATCTGATTTAGATGTAATTTAATCAATCCATTCAATATATATTTTGTTTTTTGATAAGTCATTTGCATAAATTATCTCATGACAAACTATATACATCTTAAGAAGCCCAACCTTCCCTAAGCCTTCATCTTTGTCAACAATTGTAGATGGCTTTCCCCTTCCTCCTAACACCTCAACCTACACATTAGGTTCAAGAAGACAAATAAGCATAAACAAAATAGAAATTTAATGACTGTTGCTACTAAAGTTTTGAAGCCATGGTTAATAGTTAGTCCATTCAAAACACACAGACATATCGACACAATTTCCCATTCAAAAGCACCACCATTCTGGGCTGAATTTCCACGCTCAAAGCTTTGAATTGCATAGTTATCCTGGTGCCAATATCAAGCAATTAGTTGAAGTAATCCTATGTATAGAGCATAAAGGTCACTACATAAAAACGTTTCAAACAAATTCTCCCATAAGCAACTATTTGCATAAAAAACTATTGTGCCACAAGATGAAGAACAATTCATGAAGATCTTAGTGCAATAATGTATATGGCTGTTAATTTCTTGTGCCTTGGCTATCCTCACAGACCTACAAACTCTTCCTTTTCCTCTTGCAATCAATGTCAAAATCATTACCCTTGATGTTGCTAATTGACTGTCCTTAGGCATTTTCTTGTCTAATGACTATGATCAATGTCTTTTACCATTTTCTAGCATGGTGGACTATCCATGACTGTCATCTTTTGAAAAATCAGTCCTCTTACTCATTATTGCTGCTCATTCTAACGAAGAGGTAATGCTGCTCTTTCTAACATGATATTGACACTCTTTAACATGAGATATTGCTGCTCTTATTATCAATGATTTTCTGCACCTTTTTGCTATGATGTTCTGCACTTTTTGGTCCACAATTGCTGCACCTTTTTGCTGCTCATTTTCTGATTATTTGCTGCTTCTAACACTCTCATAGTTCATTCCTTAATCAAGCTTTTGTCAACATTTTTTTTTCTCTTTTAACAATCAATTTTCTGCTCTTTTCACAATCATTTTTTTGCTCTTTTCACACCATTATTGCTGCAACTTTCTTGACTGTATTTTCTGTCCTTTATTCATAAAGGGAGCTGCACTTTTATTTATTAAAGGGGCTGCATTTTTCTGATATAACTTGCTGATCCTTGTCATTATTTGATGCTCTTAACTCCCATCATTTTTCTAATCATTGACTGTGAAATTTGCTTCCCTTTAACTGTGAAGATTTGCTGCTCATTGACTGTGAAGATTTGCAACCAAAGAGATGCATTTGAAATCTCTAAACTGCCTTTTCATAAGACTCCATGATGACACTAAAAAACAGAAATAAAACTCTGTGACTACATTTCAGTGATCAAAAATCTACAAGAGAAACATTCTAGGGTTTAAATGCATTATTTGCAACCTTATTCATTATCCTCTTGGAACTGCCACTTGCATTTTTCTGTTTGTACAAATAAATGTGATTGTCCTTTCTTCATTGTGGTGGCTATTCACTGCTTTTTCCTTAGTCATGTGGACTATGTTCTTATCATTGACTGTGATCTTCATTTATCTATCCTATGAGCTTGCTTGAAGGTCACAATCCTTTACTCATGCTTTTGTCTCTACTTTGCTTTGTATCTTAGTATCAATACCAGCTCCTTCATTATAGTCTCACCACTGTCATACATATTACTGTCACTACCTTCTCTTCACAGGAATGTTCACTCTGTTTCATGTATGCTGATGATAGTCAAGGTTTTTAAACACATTCCTTAATAACTGACCCTTTAGTAGAACCTTCCTTTCTCTCCTTGTGACAGATTTGTGTCTTTCCTTTTGAAAATTTCTCATTTTTTCAGCCTTAAGGATTGTCTCTTCATTAATAGTTGTCAATTAACCTTGTTACCATTCTTTATGATAGTCATCTTCTCTTCAATAAGCCCACCATACTCTCTATTTGTGCAAGTACAGTCTTGTTAAGAATTACATTGTTATCCTCTGCATCCTCCATTCTCTCCATAACTTTTGTAACTATTTTAGCAAGAACAAGGTAACAAGCTTATTGCAGAAACAAATATATCAATATATAATCCCTTCATCATGTTGGTTCACTGCTCTCACAAACCACCTTCACACAAACCATTTGGTTTAATGCATAAGGTCTGTCAATGGTCTTTACACACAATTCATTTTGGGATCTATCTCTATCCAGGGAAGAATATGTGCACTTTTTTCAACTAACAGTCATTTAAGATTCCACCATCATGACTGCAGTCCTTTTCAATGAGGTCATGACTGTCAAAACTACAGTGACTTCATTAAGTTCTTGAGCTCTGCTTTTTGAGAATAGTTACAATCAGCAAATCATTCTCCATGATATCTTAGCCTTTTAAGGTGATTGCATTCTTGTGTCATTTATGCATGCCTATGAATGCAATCTTACTCTCAACCTTTGCTACTGTATTCTTTTAATTGTTTTAAGGTCTGATAAACTGGCACATGAACTACCATGTTTACTATATGAATAAGCAAGGGAATTCTGATCAGAAAAATTAGAGTTAAACCTTGTCCTCATAATGTGATCATGGACCATCTTGCAACATTCTCAAGATTGTAGAGAGGGACAAGCAACAAGAACACTAGCAAAGGCATATTGATTAGGGCATATGCATTTGTCTGAGATCCCATATAGTCAATACTTCTGAGGAACAAACCTCTCCATTTCCTACACAAATGACAAGCATGTACAAGACTCATGTCAATATCTCTTGGTAATTACATAGAATTCCTAATGGTAGATCATGTTACTTCATAAAAAAAAAAACCCTCTGTCTAAGCACATCTTTCTTTAGGGAACGTTGCTACTTCAACACCTCAGTAATATGCCAAGAAAATCCCTCTCATTCTCAAATAGGATCTGAAGCAAGAACAAGGCTTCTTGCTCTAGTTAGAGCTCTTTCAAATTTGTTACAACAATTACTACCACATACTCATGAGGAAGGTGCTTTTCACACTGAACTTCAAAACCCATCATCTCTCCAAATACCCATTTGCTGGGTCATAAGATCGTAGTTTCTATATGCACATCTCACAATGAAAACTACAAGAATTCATTCTGATGGAGAAGATGAAAATAAAAGGGGTCAAATATAACAGACCTTCTCCTTAATCTTCGTTGATTCCCATGGACCATATACTCTTGAATGTCACTTCAAGTTTCAAGGTCTAAAACATTATTTTGATAAATATTGTCCTCTTGAAACTTGCCTGAGACTGTCCCTAATCAAGAACCATATACTCTTGAATGTCCTTTGAACTTTTTATTGTATTTCCTTCATTGCCATGCTTGTTACTTGACTATGACTATCGTCTACCCTTCTCATCATCTCAAACCTACTACCTATGCTTAGATACTCTTCATCTAATCTTTCTTTGCTTGCAGATCTTAGGAAATAACTAATAAGTGAAAAAAGGTTTCTATAATGACAATACCAAGGGTTTTTTCAGAGGTTTCAGTGTATGGTTCAGAGACTTTCCCACGCAACCCTCTAAAACCCTAGCTCGAAATGAATACATCCCAAAACCTGAAGCTATCACTTTGCAAGAATGAAAAAACCTTGAAACTTGTTCAATCAAAAGCTTAGGACAAAGCTTTTTAAAAAAATAAGAGGAGATAAAGCTAAGTTACTGATTCATCCCTAGAAGCCCTCGGATACGATACAATTTGAAACAAATTCGGTATATGATACGGATTCGATACAGATTCATACATGATATGATTTTTTATCTGTGGATACAGGAAGGGTACGAAAAGTGCTCTGTGGATACGCCCAAGCTGAATCTGATTCAAACCCAGACCAAATCTGGTTGCTTGAACGCCCAGGCCGTGGAAAAAGTGACATTTTTTGCATTTTTTTATTAATTTTTTAGTGAAGAAATAAATTTTCTTCTGGTTTGGTATTTCATAGTTTGAATATGCTATTAAATGGTTTATAAATTCAACTATTTTTATTATTAAAATGCATCCCTGCAGTTGCCATTACTAATTTTCTTTTTATTATTAAAATGCATATTGGTGCTACTTCTATTCATTAGATTATTTGTTTTTTCTTTGAATATAGAAAATGTTTCAAAATGCAATTCGAAACTTGGGATAGAGAAGCCTAGACTGTAGTCTCTTACTATGTGCTTGAAGGCATCCTGCGTGACTGTGAATAATCGAACATTTTTTTCTAATAAAAGTGTGTTTTCTTGGGAGAGAGTAGGAAATTTATGTACTAAAAATATTTATTGACTGCAAACTAATTTTAGGGAATTGAAAAGTAATCAAAATCTGACAATTAGGTTTTAAATGGGAGTCATTCTTAGAAAAACAAATCGTAGAAACACACAAGCAAAGTTCTTACAAAGAAGGAGACACAAGGAGGTGGGATATTGAGCCAGAGCATCTTGACTTGGATGCTTCCACAAGTTACTTAGTTGCACTTGATATTGATGATGACTATGAGCCTGAAGCAACTACTGAGCATGAGAGTGGTAGTGTCAGTGCTTGTGTGAGTGTCATTGATGCTATTTGTGGTTCTACAGAAAATGTAGCATCTAATGATGCTAATTTTTTTGATGACGCATATGATTCAAATTGATCAATGACCAATAATTATTAATGGCTGATTGTAAACACTTGACATTTTTATGTTTGAATTTTGATTCTTGAACTTTAATTTATAATTCTATATCATGACATTTGAGTATAAAGTGGTGGTGTATTCTGAACTTAATTACTATTGCAAATATGAATATATTTCTTATTTTTATATGTTTTTTGTATTAATGTACCCAAAACATACTCAACCCCAAAAAAAAAATTTACCGAATCCCATATCAGATTCTTGTACTCGTACCCGAATCCAAAAACGAATCAGTAACTTAGAGCTAAAACATAGATTTGAACAAAACTTAACCAATAGTGATCCCTGCATTCCTTGCCTTCAAGGAAGTGAAGGTTTCATTTCAATGCATATTTGACAAACTGTGTGAACTGCATATTGTTGTCCAAAGGTGTTTCATTTCAATACATAGTTTTCTTTGCCATTTTTCCATACAAAATCCAATATCAATAAAGACAAGCAGTTAAAGGTGGTCATCTCAAACAGTCATGCCATGAAGAAGATAACTAGAGGTCAAGTATAAGATAGGGACATCAGTTGGAGTCTAAAAGCAGAGAGGCAAAGGATAAAGGTTCAAGTGACAGTGATAAAAGTATACAAAATGTCAAGGGGACAGTCTTCATACATGTCATAGTTACCTTATAGGTGTTTGTAAAGGGAAATTCTTATTTAGTGAAGCTCAGTCACTTCAATGGTGAGACACCAAAGTATTTAATAATGGAGTGTCGTTTCAAATGGTTACAAGTCAGTCCCCAAGATAATACACAGTGGCAAAGGAAAGTCACACTATAGTGGACAGTCAAGGAAATCAACAGAGGGGCAGTGTTCTAAATTTATGGGAGGCAGAGTACAAGCGAAAGTATGCATGAAGAGAGACAATGAACAACATTCAAAGATGACTGTGGTTTTAACAATGTATAGTGGAAAGAGCATTAACAATGAAGAACGTGGAAGGTAGTTTTCTCAGAGGTAGACCTTGAATCTTTTGTTGCAACCAATGTCCGGGTTATTTTGCAGAGGAGCAACACAAGGACCTGTTAAGTATAACAGTGATGGATGGATCCTGCAACCTTCTTACATTGTTGGTAAGATTGTTTTCTATAGGTTAACTAATTTTTGAGAACTTACATGTGATATCACTTTGCCACTAGGTCATATCACTTTGGCTCTTAGAAATCAAAATATTTAAATGGGCATATATGTTTGTGTTGATGATGTTTTCCATGGAATGAGAATTTTTTTTTTTGGTTAAAAATAAATATATTTGAGCTTTAATGTGCCAATTCCTCGTTCCAAAATATGTGGAGTATGTATGCTGAGTACCAATCATGACATTGTTGATCTTAGATTGGGTGATAGGATTAATGTACCTCTCAGTTGTAGGGGATTATTGTGTTAAGTATTTTCTTTCTTCTAGCATCATATTCTATTGTTCTTTGCATGATAAAGATGTTTCTTGCACACTATAAAAGTAACATCTACTTTTCTACTATTCCATACTGAATGTAGCAATTTTTTTCTGGCAAGAACTTATGAAAGAAGAGTGATTTATCAAGGTGGAAAGATCAGCTCTCAAATATGAAATCAAAGGGTGATTTGAACAATGGGAGTCAACCATTGTCCTAGGGTGCCAGGATTCATCAACAAAAACATTCTACTTCTAACTAGATAATACTCAAATCTCTAACAAAAGTCCATTTCATGGACAACAAAAGAGGAGCTTTGTAACACCCCCCGCTCTATGTAGCAGTGATCAATGAATATCAAAGGGAAAAGATTCAATAAAATTTGATAAATGAAGTAACCTAGTGATAACCATTCAATAGAAACAATTGGTATCTATTTAATACTACTAATTGTACACAAGTAAGTCTAACAAATTAAAGAATTCATTACTTAAATCTTTTGAAATATGAATGAATAGGGAAAAGATTATTAACTTTATTAATAGTCAATAACCTCTTGTTCCTAAGGAGTGCTAGAACCGTATTAGTTCTCTTGACAATTGATATTGCATACTAGTAAAACTCCACTTGACTTCTATTTCTAGGATAATTAGTAACTCTAAAGGTATTGCTAATGAAAAATTATATTCATGTAATTAACAACCATAACCACAAAAGTCTTGGATGTCCAATTCAACATAAAAAAACATTGGATCTAACTCCATTTCTTTAGAGAAGGAAATTTCAATCACTGTTTGGAATCTATAATGGTTATGAAATTGCATAAAGGATGACACCTAAAGGTTGTGTTATGAATTGAATATATGAATTTAAGTTCATAATTAAATAAAACTTATGAGTGTAATAACAATATAACTCAATCAATCTTTGCATTCCTAAAATTTTAAAGGTTGAGCATGCTCCATCTATTTATACTATACCATGTCAAATTGGTATACACAAGACTCTGCTTAAGAATGAGCAAATGGGTCCAACAATGCGTGTTTCACAAACAACAGGAATCAACTTGGTCAGTGGTTACATTCTAAGATGATGACACTACCGCTCATGACTATAAATATTGATGAGCTAAAAGACAAAATATAGAACTCCTCAAACAAATTAGAACTCCAAACATCAATACGGTGACAAGTTTTAATTTCACAATTTACAATAGTTGCAGCTAACTCTGTACACAAAACAGAACTCGAAAGGTTGAATGGATTAAGAGTTGGTCATTAATTCCATTTGGTACACACACATGGGGATTGCTTCTTTCTCATTTATCAAGCAGTGTACATAAAGTATCTCCATATAGAATATCAATAACATTCCTAACTTCTTCCCTCTTGTAAGATATCTTTTTAAATTTCTGATATTCTCAATTACATCACTATATTTCTTGACATTATTACTTATTTTCTTTTGATATGAACTGAATAGAATAATGGCAAAGAGAAGTCTTGTATATGATTCTGTAGAAGATTCATTTTTGAAAAATGAACTATGAAATGATGAGAGATAAATAGATTCTTGGTAAAAGAAATTGATGAAGTGGATGGCAACAATGAAATCGAGCTCAATCCTAAACATGCATCAATTGGAAGGTACAGAGAACCCCTTAGGATATTACATTACAATCAATCAAAATATATATGACATGGAAGATAAACAGATCATAGACAACAAAATATAGGCTTTGGTATTATGGAGAAGATAACGAAATGATTAAATAAAAATAAATTGATCAATCAAATGCAATAAAGGCTTACCTTTCCACCTATTAACCCATGTTTAATCCAAGTATTGAGTGACATGCTAATCCTCTCGTTCTCCATATGCTTCATGTTGCAATGACCATCTAAATAGCTATATCTTACCCGCCCTTAAAGGTTTCTAACTTTCTATACTACATTAAATGCAATCAATTTAAGGGTTTCTCAATTTGAAAATTCTCAAAAGGCTCACAGGATTCCAAGAATACGCCTTCACAAAAGGAAAAATACCTAACACTATCTTTGAATCATCACCACAAACAATGTAGAGGAACTAAAAACTGTTCTGCATAAAAAAAAATCACTTATTAGAGAAACGGAGACCTGTATAAAAGAAAATATTCATTCTACTTTGCTATTCCGAAAACATATAGTTAATTTGCTATTTGGTGATTATGCATGCACAGTTATCTAAAGGTATTTGATAATGAAGGCTGGTATCTCATAGACATTTAAAGAAGTTAAAAACAATTGCAATTCATTAACTTAATGAAGGACGTAATGCACATAATCCAGAGTAAAACTGTGTGAAGGCAGGGGCTAAGATAGTGTCCTCTTATACCGATAAGGATGACTTCACAGTTTATCTCAAACTCGATCCTTATTAGAAGAAGTCAACCTGTTATAAAATTATCTTTTGACGCATCAAGGCATAAATCTATGCTGACTTTGATAGAAGATTTAATAATCATGGCCTTTTCTGCTATAACCAATGTTAGGTAGATTCCAAACTCAACTTATTTCGGGTAAAATGGAGTTTTATTAGTATGCAATTCATTTATGGCCATATCCCTGTGTTATTTTTATTCTGGATATGTGCTTTTTAATCTTGGCAGGTTTGGTTGAAAAATCATTCAGCAACAAGTTGAAATTTGGGCAGAAAAGATATACAAGAGATAGAGCAAAGACAAGGTGGGTAGGGCACACTTGTTCTGATGCCGTTGAAACTTTTCCATTAGGAAAGGGACAAGGAGCAAAAGGCCAAAAGAAAACCCAGAAACCAAGCCTGCAGCCCTCAGGACCTACCACGCACACAATGCCCACCTGTGAAGCACACCTATACTGCTGCCGTTGACCACTGTTGCTACCGTTTACCCTCTGCTGCCTGTGATGTCGATTACACTCATGTAAATCAGGAGAAGTGGACTCCATAATAGCTATGATTATGTGAAGAGTGCTTACCCTAGGTCAAATAGAGGAAAAATGGATAAAACAAGTGATAAATTGACAAGTATTGCAACTCACCATTTTAGATCTAAGTTTATGATGGACTGAAGTCATGATACTAATCTCATGCAAAGAAAATTTGATTGATTGAAGGTCCTATAAGTGTTAGTACTCACAAAACACATGAACATAAAGCATGAATGATCTTACTTGAAAACTTGATACATTGCTAATACAATGCTTCACTAAAATAATGTTCTAATAATTCTTTTAAATCTACCCTTGACTACTTTTAGGATGCTCAATTTTTTGAATTTAATTGCTAGACTTTTCTTAGATTTAAAATGATAAAAACTACTTTTATTTATGTTTATTTATTTTTCTCACAAAATTAATTGTAAAAAACCTAACAAATAAATTTGAATTTATAAATCTAAAAATTATTACAATAAAAAAAATTAAATTTGGGCCAAAATAGGTTGGTCAAGGGCATGGGTACCCTATACTAGACCTATTTTGGGGTATTTGATATCATTAAATTAATATTTAATATGAAATTCCAATTTTAATTTGATTTCCTAAGAAAAAAAATTAAAATGAGCAAATAATTAACACAATTAGGTCCATGCATCCAAATGGGAGCCAAACATAATGTGAAATCGTTGGGGTTGATAATTTATGACAATACATTTAGCCTTGACTCTAGTGAGAGTGAACTTATGCTCATGATCACACTAAAGTAATGAGAATCTAAATGGGTTCATTTATCAAGACACTGAAGAAGTAAGTTGCCACTAACTCTAGGGGATGTGCTAGTCCCCAAGGTCAAGATCTTACTACGTAACATTTAGAAGACCAAGAAATATATACATACATACATAAGATACAATGTAAATAATGATCAAACACCAAGAATACACAATGAAGACACAAATAAAAATATACACAAACATAATGCAAAACAAATATGCAAACAAAGTGCTAGAACAATGCAAACACGATGCATACACAATATAAACTCAATACATACACAATGTAGAAATGATGCAAAAATGATGTAAAAATGATGCAAACATGCAAAAAGGGGTATGACATCACAAACTAACAAGATCCACAGATACTAGAATCCATACCCAAGATATCCAAATATCATAGGCTAGCAAAGTTTGATATTTACTGGATAACCATGAGTATATAAAAGGCATCACAGGCTAGTGAAGTTTGGTATTCATTAGGTGATCTTGATAAGAGACAACATAAGGCTAGTGAAGTTTGATATTCACTAACTATATTTTTACAAAAAGCTAGCAATTGAATACATACAAGGGCTAGTGAAGTTCTTTATTCACTAGGTGAGTTATCATGTTAACTATACTAGGAATTATACGCTAAATAATTTTGATAAGGCACTAAAAAATATGATCAATATGCCAAAAATGCATCACAAAGTTCCAATTAGTGTGAAACAAAGTGAAGCACATAATGTATTATATGGCCCCACCTTAAAGTAATTGATAACATCAACTAAGAGCAATTACCTTTAAGGTAAAATAAAATGATATTTGCAAAACAACAAGGCATGAGAGCTTATTGGAAAACCCTATGCCAAATGATATATTCCCAAGAGAGCTAAATCATTACAAGGGATTTCCCCCAAAACAAAACTACATAAACAATAAAACAAAGAGAACAAATAAGGGATCCACATATCTAGGGTCAGTATAGATGAGGGATAATAAATAATATTATCTTGCTTAGAATTGAAATCATTCCCCAAATGCTTGTTTTTTAAATATGAACAAAAGGGAGGAATGACACATAAAGAAAACATAAAATGATTTTGGGTCATGGAAGAGACCTAAATGTTTCAACACTTTGTATTGTTCCCAAAAGGAACAAAGTAAATATGTTCAAGACATAAAGATGAATGAAGATACAAATAGATGAATGCCACAACAGATTCATTTTCTTTGTGTCCTTGTGTCAATAAGAACAATAAGGTTCATCCAAAGAAAACTAACAAACACCAATACATGCTAGGATGCACATTATGGGGAGATCACATTACATGTAAGAAAAACACACAAAGGCACAATGGTACCACACATGTGAGCCAATCTATAGAAAATCATTTGCATCCCAATCTTTCTTAACATAAATGGAAGGTGAACAAAAATGTGAAGGAGTTATAGCAAGTGTGATACAAGGAGAGGCGTCAGATTCAACACATGGTAGGCCACTCTCATTTGGAGGACCTCACAGTTGCTCTCATCTATATCCATTGATTTTTTTAAACATAATAGATGTTTTTATGTTCTTTTTCTTCCATCTTATTTACTACTTTGTTGTCTAAATGTATTGTGCAATAGGTTGTGTGTTAGTGCTATCAACATGATTGCAAGCACCATCACTCGTATGATCATATTTTATTCTTTTCTTTGGTTGGGATAAGTAAGTCTCAGCTTCATGGTTTGGTGAGGGTGGTAAAGTTGAGTTAGGTGATGATGAGGATAAATGGGTGGGAGGAATTTTATTGGAATTTGGTCAGGTGAATGGATGATCATTAGGTAAATTATCTTCAACAAGTGGATGAGCCATAACATGACATCTTATTTTATTCTCTTTTACACTTCTATTCCTTCTTGCATGGGCTTCATTTTGTAAAGAGGTAATTGAGGTGTTCCTTAGCATTGGTCCTTTTTCTTCCTTTTTGGAGGAATTAAAGGGACTAGCAAAGGTTGAGAGACCATATGATCCTTAGATTTTGGCCTAAATACATGTCTTTCTTTTGGAGGAATTAAGTTAATCAAGTAGTTATATCTTTGTCCTTTATATGATAGTAGAGGGAGAACCCTAATATAAATTATGCTAAGTGGTCAAGGTAGGATACATAGTTTAGATTGAGGTTTATTCACTACTTGTGGGGTAGGTGAGGCAACCATCAAAGCTTTTGGAGACCGATAAGCCTTGGCTAGAATATTACTAAGAGATAATTGGCCTATTCAATTAGATTTACACTTTTGATATGATAAAAATAGTTAATCTTCACTCGACTGAATGGATGAGCTAGTTGAGGCAAATATAATCAAGGGAAAAAATTCCAGGATTAGCTAAAGGCTTAAATCCATTATGGTATATGGTATGTAGTTTTCCTTTGAATGAGAATTTTCAATATTTATGAACAACTAATGGGACCAAACTCATAGAGCTAGGCCATGGATGACTTGAGTTCAAATGAAATAGGTCTAATGTCGAGATTATGGTGAATGAAATATCCAATATTTTAGTTTCTATTTTTATTGGTAAAGTTATAATTAGAATCATAGGGTAAATAAAAACATCATGAGTCTTTAATAAGGCTTCCAATTATTTATAATTATATTTAAAAATTTCATGCACATGTAATAATTCTTTAGTGGTCATGATCACTACACACACAAGATCAATGAGTATTCAACTTGTGGTTTTATCATTAATTCTATTAGTTATATAGAGAGGATCATTAGGTACATGCATGAAAGAATCGATATGTGTGAAATTGATCAAGGATAAATTTAAGAATCCCCCCGTTGGTGAAGGTGTAAAATCTTGGTGAATCTTGTATGTACTTCCTACAAAAATATTAATTTTATTGGAATTTTTTTCATTTTTCGGGAAAAGAATTAGTGAATCTTTTGTAATTGCTAGAAGTCTGTGGAAAATCCTAGCTAAAACAGCAGAAATAGTGTTCCACCTTTTGGGAGGTGGAACACAAACTAGGTGTTTAGATACCTAGACCTATTTTCCTCAAGTTTCATTCAAGGAGGCCCTAGAGATCTTAATTCAATGAAGAAAAGGGAGAGAGATCTAACAATAGGGTATCCTAGGGTATGTTTAGAGATTAATGAGGGGTTCACCACCAAGTTAAGACTTGGAAAGATAAATGTAATGCAAGATCTAATGACAAAACCTAGTGATGCATGAAATTTGAATAAATGACCTATAAATGCAAATAAACTAGAACAACAAACTGGAAAAGTACACAGGAGTACCTGGAAACCTGAGAGAGCTTAAATGGAGACTTGAAATGTTGAATAGCTTGAAATTTAGGCCTAATGGGACTCATTCACCAAGCTAGGTGAATTAGTCCTAGATCTGGGTTTCTGCACTGGAATAGGTTTCTAGAAAAACAGTAATTGAATCTACACAAATCTTGAAAAATGCCTATAGTGGGACTCATTCACCACTTCTAGAAAATTAGTCCCATTTTGTCTTGAAGTGTTCTAGGAGTAGAATCTTGAACTAAAACTTTGCAATCCTTTGAAGATGGATCAAATAAGCACTTTCCCACTCATTTCTTGCAAATTGGATGTATATTTTTCTCTAGATTTAAGTTTCCATGAGTCTTGAAAAATTTAATGACAACTTTGATGACATTTGTAACTTTGTCATTTTGATACTTTTGAAGGCTTTCAATCCACTTTTATTCAATTTATAAACCTACAATCATACATGCAAAGAGGAGAAAAACTTGTTGATTACTAGTGAATAGTGGTTTTCCTTGGTCAAATCCCTTTTAGGTGATTAAACCAAATGATGAAATAATGAAATATGAACATGAAACATGAAACATAGGACATGAAACATGAGCAATGATACCTTGAATGATGTATTGTAATGAAAACCAAAAATCTAGCATGAAATAGCCATGAAGGACATAGATCTAGATCTTGAGATAAGTGTAGAACAATGCTTAATATTGAATCTTGAATGCAACATCACAACACCATCTCAATAACATGTTTGATGCTTGATATCCTTTACATGATAATGGATCTTGAATAGATGCAACAAATGATGAAGAATCTACCCTTGAATGCTCTTGTAAACACTTGAATGCACTCGTGAACACATCTTTGCTATACAGATGCTCATTGAACTTGCTAGGTGTAAAATGAGTAAAAGAAACTTGTATTTATACTTAATTATGCAAGAATTACCAAAATTACAATACTAAAAGATGACATTAGATTTAGGAGGATAAAATACTGCTAAATATTTTAATTAATTTTAATTTTGGTCCAAACGGGACTCATCCTCCCAAGGTGGTGAATGAGTCCTGTTAGCCATAATTTATGGGACCATTTTAAAAAATGTTTAGAAAGGTGTAAAACTAGGATTGAGACCTAGAAACCTAGGTGGGACTCATTTTCCCAAGGTGGAAAATGAATCCTTAATCACTAAATCTAGGCCACACAAGTTGAAAACACATGAATTATGATTGGATATTGATTTGTGTCAGAATTATCCTGGAAAAGATACATTAAATGAGGCTTGGGGATGCAAAATAAGGCCAATTAAAGTATAAAGAAGACTAATTATTAAATAAAACCATAGAAAAGTGTGAAAGTGTATTACAACATTTAAATACAACATTCCAAATAAGGCACCAACAGGCTCATTTAGTTCACAAGGGCCCAAGACCTAATGTGAATATGTTAGACATATTACAACGTTAAATCAAGGCCATGTTAGGGGGACCTTTTTCCGTCATTATGTATCTAGCCCCCACTTTAGTGAGAGTAGGAACTTTCTTCCAACTCACACTTAGAAAGTAGACCAAATACAAAAATGCTAATAAGATAGGATGAGCATGATCAAGAGGGGTTCAAATGCACCAATTTTGATAAGATAGGAGGGCTATGATTAAGAGGGTTGTGCAAGCTCCCAGGACCAAGGTCTTATTGCAAACTAGCATAGGAACCAAATAATACACATGAAAATAATCTAAAGAGCAACAACAAGGCACAAACATACAATGCCAAAGACATAAAGAAAAAGAAACAAAATGAAAAAGAAAAGGGAAGATCAAGCTTCGATTGTTTTTCCAACATGATGTGGATAAGATCTAGGTTATTTATCCAAAAAATGCACAGTCACTCTAAGGCAACATAACTCTAGGTTTTCTGTTGGGTGAGAAGTCCAAGAAGGTGAGACACATACACACACAACCGGTATGCACTCACATACACACGTGAGTGGCTAAGGGAAATTCATGCCCTTGTTTGGCTTCCCATCAAAAACCATACCAAAGTTATACAACTTAATAAATTTGATAAGGTGCCACACACTAATGAACTTCAAGCTTCATGATATAAGAAATACTTCATATGCTTGGAGCTAATGAAAAAATAATGAACTTCAAGCTTCACGAGGCAAGCAAAACTTTGTATGCTTGGGACTCATGAACAAACAAGATGGCTCCATAGGCAAGCAATGTGTTCTATGCAAGGTGGCCATATAACAGATGTTGTAAATGCAAAATAGTGTAAGGAATGTTCAAAGGGATTTTATTTAGTTCGTGTAAGGTCTCTTCTTAGGGAAAATTGTGCCTAATGTCTCAAAGAGAGGACAAGTCAAAGAAGTATCACACTCTCAAAAGAAATCAAGCCCAACATCATCCACAAAGAAAAGGATGCATCACAAGAAGAAAGAAATCACATAATGAAACATGAGTGTCGATTATTTATTCCCCCACTTTAAAGTGGTTGCTAACACCATTGCTGTGAGAAATTGATTTAAAGTAGAAGAAAACAAGAGAGCTTATTTGGAAAGGCCTATGCCAAGTCATATTTTTCCAAATAAAGCTACGTCATGGATAGGGGGTTTCCACCTAAACTTAGGTCGTCACATGCAAGCCAACTTAAGGCATGTCATCAACATCCCTAGCTTTCTCTTATATGTACATGAAAGGTGATCAACTAGGCCAAAAGAGACAACGACAAGCGACATATGAGGACAAGGCTACCTAACCCCTTGCCCCCACTTAATGTAGGATAAGGGTGAGCCGATGAGAAACATGCTAGAGTGAAAATAAGTAGCAATTAGAGGAACAAGGTGCTTCAACACAAGGAAGAGCACCACACTTAAGATGTTGAATTTCATCACTTAAAGCCTTACATTCATTAGTAGAATGACCATGAATTCTATGATATGCAGAAAATGAATTCTTGTAGTAAAATTTAATTCATGTTCTTGGAGGGAGGGATATCAAATGATCTTGGAGGAGTCTTGACAAGATACCCTCTTGATCAATGGTAGAAGATGTTCCTTTATTTTGTGACAAAGATATCTCTTGCTTGGTGTACAAGATGTCATACTTA
>VDFB02357910.1:0-24390 GCA_007258455.2 Sequoia sempervirens
AAGCAAAGCATCATTTTTTTTTTTTTACAAAGGGGTTAATTCACTTTGATGAAACGTAATGTCTAAATTAGGTTGATTCATGAACCTCAATTAAAATTTCCACATCAATTGGTTGCACACTAGGAGGGACAACATTTTTTTGCAAATAATTTTGAAGCATATCATGATAGGCTAGTGATGTTTGAGTCAAATCCCACAAGGATATCTTATTAGGAGTGTTGTAAAGTTGTTCAATGAGATCATATTCTTTACCACTATGTTGCAGAATGTAAGGTGTGGGTGGGAGATACACTGGGATGGTATTTTATGTTTTTTTTTTGGTTGCTTATTGTTCCTAGTATTATATTGGTGAGCTACAGTATGATAATTAGGTTGTTGTGACACATGATTACTAGTGAGTTGCTCTACAAAATTTAGGATAGCACCTGGGGTTTTAGAAGGTCCTATAATGAGAGGTGACTTAGGAGGTCCAATTATTAGAGGAATTTTAGGAGGTCCAAAAGGAATTTGAGGAGATCTAATGATCAAAGGAGAACTAATAGCTACTTGTGTGCGCATAATCGTAATGGACTTAACTTCTTGTTGATGATCTTCTATCAAGGGGGAATGTAATGTCACTTTACCGTCTTCACCTAAGTAAGAAATATTACTATTTTTTGAAAGAAATGTGTCAATGACCTCATCCTCTTGCCCAACAATATCTTCCCAAGTGGGAGAAGCATTAAGAGAAGGAAAAACAAGATTCTCATGATTTTCAATGATTGGATCTTCTAAGACCAAAATAAATTCTTCACAAATAAGAGAGATATCGCGAGAAGAACAAACACGATTATCATTATTTTCCAAGATTGTATTCTCTTTCACTAAACTAGCTTCCCTCATTAGAGGGATAGTGGGAGAGAGATCAATGAAAAACAACAAGAGAGGGACAATAAACTCATTTTCATATGCTTGTAATAAAAATTCCTTAAAATTATCAATGAGGTTTGAGAATAGAATATGAATTACATAATATTTCTGCAATCAAAACATGATGTAAAAAAAAAATTGTATAGATCTTTAATGCAACAATTTTTCCAAAATTTGCAACAAATTAAGAAAAATTACACCTTTCTTGCATATGTAATAACACTATTTCAGAATTTCAAATCAAACATTTGTAAGTGGGAACAAAATGAAACTATGAAGATATAAATATGTGAAAAAGTTTCTTGAGACACGTGTGCAAGGACAAGGTCGCCCAATGGCAACTAGGTCCTTGATTAGGGTTCAAAATTTTGAAAAACTAAAGTTTTTTGTTGTTTAATGTTTCTTTCTTTGGTTGTAAATAGGTTGAACCAATGATATTTTCTAGATTTTTCTCAATTTAAGACAACTTAATGGAAAATGCGAGTGTGAAACAAAGGTGAAATTTTTTTTGGAATATTTGAATGCAAATTTTAGATCTAAGATGCCATAATTGACTAATTCTATGATGCCATAACCTAAAAATGATGATTTTATGCAATTTTTAAATCAAATGCTGTAATATTTTCCACTTTATGAACTATAAGAAAGATGCCTAAAAAGATACAATTATGAATTCCAATTCTAGGTTTTGCAGGCACAAATACACTGAGCATATAAAGACAAAAATGTATGGAAAAGTTTGAATTAATGGACCTATACAAGGATAGGGTCACCCAATGGCCATTGACTCCTTCATTAGGGGTCTGAAAACTGAAAAATTGAATGTCGAAGCTATTTTTTAAGGTGACTATTTCTATTTACAGATAGACTTAATAGTGAATTTTTTCCTAAATTTCTTCAGTTTCGAACAATGTAATTGAAATGTTAGTATGCCACAATAAAGGAAAAATTTGAATGTAATTTGTAGATCCTAATCATACAACAATTGATTGATTGTAAGATGCAATATTTTGAAAATGATGATTTGATACAAACTTGAAGCAAAACTTGATGCAATTTGTTTCACTTTTTTAAGGCTTGATTGAAAGTAGTAAATTAAATTAAATTAGAAATTTCAAAATTTTACAATCCTGCTGAAAATGATTTAAATATATTTTTTTTATAAAAATGACTCTAATACAACCTATAATGCAATATGTGATGCATAATTTATGATGCAATTATGAAACCCTAAATGAGAAATGCAAAGCAATGCAAAGAAAAGCCTAGATCTAAGGTTTGAATAGCTTCCAATTTTAGAAAGTTTGTAGTGTTAACATGTCAGGTTCACCAAAATGAAATATAGAAAAAGGGATCCTAGGTCCTAAATGCAAAGAACCTAGGATGCAAGGAACTTTTTTCCAAGTTTCATTAGGATGTAGATCAAGAAGGTGAAAATATTAACTTTCAGCCCTGAAGGTGATCCAATAAGTTCTAGATCTACATCTAATTGGGGGTTGGAATTGATTGGAAATATTTTGGAATGATTAACTTAATAATCCTATATACCATAATATTAAAATGTAAGATCCTGACAATTGACAAACAAAAATAGTCAAGTTTCAACAAATTTGGAAGGTGCATACTTATGTGTACCTACCCTAAAAAATTGTTTCAATAGGCCTACAAAGACTAGGTCACCCAATGGTGACTAAGTCTTTGTAAGGGGGCCATACTCAAATTTTTAAGTCCTTTGACCTTCGAGATCTAAGATTTTTTTTTCACTTGTCCCACTATCTGAATCTCATAACTAAATTCTATAGGTGAGAATTTGTGCATTGACAATGTTGATGACAATAAATGCAACAATGGAAAATTTTCCTTCAAGATCTCTTCAATTCTTTCCAAACCTGTATACATTCATAAAGAGGGGAGATGTTGTGCCATATAGGGGTTTACCTCAATAAAACCCCATGTTAGTGTTTCCATTTCCACAATGGCAATGCCAATGATAAACTGATAATGGAAATGAAGGAAATGATGAATGAACACAATGCTGCAACTCACCACCCTTTAATGAATTTCTTGAAGGAATGAAGATATACACATCACCTCAAGTATTTGGATCTTGATTGTTGGAATTCTTGGATGTTTTGGAGACCTACAAAAAGATGTTCACCTTCACAAAATAATGACAACATGATAACATAAACTCACAAACACTTTTTTGTCGTCCTTCATTTGGATCTTAGTACGTAATAAATCTCTAAAATGTTGTTCTTGACTTTCTCTTAAATGATCTTTGAAGTTTACCTCTGTAGGTACATAAAATATACATTTTAATCCATAGTTTAATTACACATAACCATCATTAATCAAATCTAACATTTCATCCTTCAATTGAATAAATTCACTTTACCATTACCTCATTTAAATAAATCAATTTTAATCACATCCTAACATTTCGTCTTTCATAAATCATCTCCTAGATTCATATCCTCCAAATTAATTAACCTTTATCTTGCATCATCCTTTTAATTAAATAAACCAAAATTTATTTAATTAAAATCTCAAAATTCATATTTCTCCCTCTTGATTTACATAAATCAAAATATTTAAGTCAAATGGGTCAAAACCCCTAATCACCATCTTAAGTTAATCAAACTATGTTTAATCTAATCTAACCACCCATCACATCCTCTATCATTTCCCACTTGCACAAATAAATCATTTTATTAGTTTATTATCATCATTCTCAACCGTCATCTTGGAAGGAATATTCTCAGGGTTTGAGATATGAGGCAAGTTGATTTGTCCTTCAACATGTGTGGGCTACTCTTACATGTCCACACTTAGCATTTAACTCTCAGAATTCAGAATTTGAAGATCTCCCTCTTTGGCATTCGCAGGCATTCTCAACCACTCTGGTGACAGTGGATCCATCTCATTGTAAAACGTATCCCACAGCTGGTCCTTTTGAGCACTCTTAGCATTTTGAGAATCTCATAAATGGGAAGGCTTATTCTTCCAAAAGCAATCCATCCACAACGCTGTGCAAAGTTACTCTCTTCAATTGAGAGCTAATTTTGTCCATTTCATTCCATCTTCAAGGCATCTATCATTGAGCTTGGCAAGGATTGGGAAAGGGTCACTTTGCACAAGTGACACCAATCCACTATGGAATAGGTGTGCATCATGTCTCTTTCATGCTTCTAAGTAGTTTTATTTTGTTATCTTGTTTGAGAGGCATCATGCATTATTTCATAGGAGCATTTAGTCAGTTTGCATGAACTAACCTTCTTTATGGATTTTAGAATGCAGATTTATGGGTGCTTCATTGTAAGCTAGGGAGGGCACAAAATATTACTATTTTATATTACTTCATTTTGTTTTCTATCTCATGGAATAGGAATGCTATTAGAAATACTACTTTGCATTCATCTAATTCTTATTTAAGCAGTGCTTTTTTTTCTTATATTTACCTAACATAGATCACTACATTCAGTTTGGGAGGTTATCTATTTTCCTTAATTGATGTTTAGTTAAAGGCTATTTATCATGATTGACCTCTCTGTCATATTAAAACTTCATCCATCCTGGCCAACAAATCTATCAGGACTTAATATGTAGAGTAATCGATGCTCTTTTCTATTTTATATAGAGTAATATTTGGCATCAAATCTATCATATTGAATTCATCCATCTCTTCAAGTGAATTTGTCACCAATATCACTATAGCAGGATATTTTCTATTTAAAGCGATGTTGCTTTCCTGACTATTTCATATGTATTATCCTTGGATACAGTGTCTTATGAACTTAAATGAATATCCCAATGTGTGATTACCATTGACTCATTCTTAGGATGCATTTGTGTTGATTCACCATACATCATCCTACGGGCAATCACGATTCAGGTGTGGCAGGCTCCTAAACCTAAATGGTTGGTAAACACCTCCATTGGTCCTTTGCATTCTGATCTTTTCTTTGGTGGCTGCAATTAATCATTTTGCTTTTGGTTGGTAACGAATACCTCCTTTGCAAGTCATTCACTCATCCCTCATCTGATTCCCCGCTATGTTTCCAGTCAACCGAAATCTATAAATCAGATCACAATGTATTCAATTGCTACCATTTGATTTGTGTACAATGAAGGTATCTTTTTTGTCTATATTCATTTTAGGGGCAGTAAAGACAAATCATTCACTCAACTCGAAGAATTCAAGCATTCCTTGTTGCTCATTCAAAAGGAAGAGAAATGTGCATTTCCCAATCCTAAGTTTGTTTCTATCTCACATGCATATGTTGCTTTATATCTTGCTATAATTGTAGTTATGGGACCACATTTCTTTGAGTCATACCGTCAAATAGTTCACATGATTTTTCTATGCTATCATTGAGTAAATTTGTGTATTCTATCAACAATGCATTGCCTTGACTTTGCTTCCACAGTTTGCACGTATATTTACCCAGGTATTTGCTACAACAACATTTTCGTATTTGCTTATGGAATGTGACATAATACAGAAGCATAACAGGCTTATATTATGAATTTTGACAGATTTGGAGTCATGATTATTGAATACTATTAAGCAAGGTTCAGAGGGATTTTGCACGCCTATCAATAGTCATAGATTGAGTCGGTCTTGCAATCATTTCATCCTGACAAAGGAGGAGACCAAGTAAATATCAGAATTGATGTTAGTCATCCTTCCTTTTATCGCTGATACAACTATCCTCAAACACATCAAGTTACACTAATGACATTTCTTCGAAAGACGAATGTTGGTCAAAGGTGACAGGAAATAAATATCTGTAGAGGAGTTAATGTTGTTGGGCACATAAATTTCAAATTTTGTGTTACTCTTGCTGGCTACAGATTATGAATTTATTTCACAGACAAAATATTAAGTCTCCCAAAAAATATAACTATGGATTTGATGACTGAACATGTCGGGTACATTGCCTTAACACAGTGGGTAACGTTTGAAACATGCCTTACAGTAGGTAAGCACAACTTGGACTAAATCTGCAGCTTAATTGTAATGGACTGTAATCCCTTTATTATTCGCATTGATGTTGGTATTTACTCATTTTGGATTGCATTAACTGTTATTGATGTCGCCACTACTTCTGCTACTGATGTCACCACTACTTCTACTATATTGCTGACTAAAGTGCATAGCCATTGAATAGCATTCTGAGTTCACATAAATGCCCGTAACTGTTCTTTACTCAAATTTATATTAGGAATTGTTTATTTCACAATAAATACTACATTTGATTGAGTTTTCTAAAAATAGGAAATCAAGGCCATTCCAAACACGTTGCTCACAACCATTCATTTTGTTTGCAATCATTTTTTCTTGATATTCCGTAATTGCCAACTTTAACCAGACAAATGTATTTAAAACATCTAAGCAAAGGCTATTATACCCATGCTGAAAGGACACAATGTGAGCTGTGAATCTCTTTGTTTCCATGGAAATAGAAAAGGATGGAAATTTTCAAACATAGGAGAAGCGTAGTCAAGTCTTCTCACCATTTGAATGTGTAGAATGAGACATAATTACAGTTGAACACTTGATGCGCTTGCCTTAAATGTTATGGTCTATAGCTTAGAAGTGTTATCCAATTATGAAGGTAAGTTATGAATGCTATGTCATTTAATGCAACTTGTTTTTATTGTGTTACTATGTCTAATTTCTTTTTTGTAGCTTCTCAACCATTATTTGGCCCAACAAACTCTTAACTCTCTCCTTGGGCTCTTAATGAGCTGATGCAAGGAATAGTTGACCATTCAACACTTCAAGGGATAAAACATTATCCCACATTGGTCCCTTTTGAGCAGTCTTAGCATTTGAGAATCTATAAATGGAAGGCTTATTCTTAAACAAATCATCCACAACCTTCATGCAAAGTTACTCTCTTCAATTGAGAACTAATTTTTCCCATTTCACTCCATCTTCAAGGCATCTATCATTGATCTAAGCAAGGATTGGTAAAGGGTCATTTCTCACAAGTGACACCAATCCAATATGGAATAGTTGTGCATCATGTTTATTTTATGCTTCTAAGTAGTTCTATTTTGTTATCTTGTTTGAGAGGCATCATGCATTATTTCATAGGAGTATTTAGTAAGTTTGCATGAACTAACCTTCTTTATGGAGTTTAGAATGTTTGCAGATTTATGGATGCTTTAACCTCTTGCTAGATGGATCTCAAGTGATAAAATAACTAGGTATTTATAGGCATTTATTTAATTTTCCAAAAATTAGATCCCAAAAGCCAACATTTGCAAGTTGAATTTTGAACGTTAAATTTTCTCTAAAAACATATTTAAAAATGGGTTCTAGCTAAGAAGGGGTAGCTAGTCACCCTTAAGAAATGGGTCTTGGACCAAATTTCTAGGACAACAAATGTTGGGGGAAACATATGAATTGGATACATTTATTCAATGCTTGTAATTTATTGAAAATGGGTAAAAATGGGCTCCAAAATACATAAGTTTAGGCAATTAGAGCATAAATTAGGCTCAATAATAGAGGGGGGGCAAAACATAATGTAAAATTGTTTTCTATACTATAGTGGGAAAATGCTTTCAATAATAAGAAAGAATCCATTGATTTTAATCTTTCATCTTTTACATGCTTGGTTACTATGGATTATAATATTTGTTTTGAAGAGCTAGTGTCTATGATTAGTATCCAATTTTATAGTAGAATTATTGATGGGTGTAATATATTTTTTAGTGAATTTGGATAACTGGATAACCAATATGAAGTTGCACTTAGACAAGGATATGATAGTAGGTTTTACATAGAAGAAGTTATGTGATAGCTATTAGATGGTGTTGGATAATGGTAGTAGCTAGAGTGTGGTCATGGTACAATCCAAGTTTGTGACCCTAGAAAAGTAATTTTAACTTTTGTTTGTTTTTTATTGCTGAAAGTGGGATTTTTAACCTAGCCCAAACATGGAGAGGCCACAAAAAGGGACCTCCTCCCAAAAAATAACACCCCTCACAATCTATGCAAAGGGTCCCATAAACAGGGAACTAACCAATACTAATATTTTTCTCCATCCTTGTCATGGGAGCGAAGATGCATATTGAAGGCTACCCCACACTTATTCTTCTTTATTTGAACTACTTTCAATTTTTCCTCCTATTCTCATATCCTTGCAGGAATCCAAAGTCCCTCAACTGGGGTGTACCTTTTGTGAAACATTTTTCTTTCCCTTAGTCAAGTTTTGATCTTTAGCTTCTTTTTGGTTTTGGATTTAGAGATGTCTAGGTTTATGCAAAACTAGTCAGAAAGATGGGCATTGTACCATGTGGTGGTTGCACGACTTTCTTTTAGCATTTTCCTTTCGGAGGAGGGCCCGAGACATATGTCAGCTTGGAAAAAGTTTTCTTAGATTTTTTTTTCAAAAAATATAGAATCCCCACCCATGTGACGCATCATCTCTTCACTATAGGAGGGTTGTGTTTCTTATGACACAATATCTTTTGGGAGTTTGTCGGAGCTTGTTGGCCTTTTCTTTTTCTTTTTTTTTTAAGATGGAAGCTTTGATTCAGTGCCTTTGGGTGATGTGATTGGTCAACAAGACCCTTTTTCTAGATTGTTTTTAGGATTTCATTGTTTACGAACCTCTATCTTTGCTAAATATCAGAAAACCATTAATGCGGCAGTGAAGAATTAATGAGCAAAAATTGTTGTGACCTAACTAAGGATCTACGATCAAATAGTGAGCTATCAAGTACTAACATCTGGCAGTAATTACTTATGTATTGTGGCAGTGGTTTCTTCTTTCTGAGGCTATAAAAAAAGGTTGTGACATAATGATGGGTTGGATTCCAAATTTTAGTTTCCTTTATTGAAGGAAAAATTTCTTTAGTTTTATTAGGGTATAGAACTTTTCTCAGAAGTAAAGTTGCAGAACTACTTTTCTTTGGCATGTTATATCTTTTAAGGTTTAAACTATTGTTGGATTAGCATCTGACCTCTATTTTAAAGTTCATTTGATATTTAAATCATGAATAACTGAGAAGAAATTGTTGAAACTATGCATGTATAGCATTTTTCAAGTTTTCTTTCTTCATGCTTTCATTTTGAATGAAACACTATGTCTTACAAGGTAAATTTGAATAGTTTAAGTAGTTGATTTCCATGTTCTATGCTCGTATGATAGAGTAATAACTTGAGAAAAATGGATTATGTCATTGGACTTCTCTATTTTTTTTAAAGTTGTTCTATTCTATTATGTTGTATTAGCAAGAAGAGTTCATGTGATTTCTCAAATATTTTTCTGTTACCCATAGAAATATTCATGTTTGATCGTACCTTAATGAACACTACCTGTGGAAAGATTTGAAAGTCTGCACTATGCTTGATGTTATCCTTTTTTGTTCGTTCTCTTTCCAACAATGAAGGGTTGTGGCATTCTATGTCTAATTATCAATCATAGGAATGATTTGGGTTTGAAATGTTGTAAAAGATTTGGTGCATTTCCTTTTATGTTTTATGTTTCTCCCCTTATCTCCAAACCCCAAAGAAGAGTTGGCTTTCTATAAAAATCCTGGAGGTATTCAGTGGGACACAATTTTTCCGCCACTCACAGAATTTCCCATAAGATTGTCAGAGAGGCGCAACCTTTGATGATCAACAGTTATTTTTCTAGCATGCCTGGTGGGACAAGAAGTTTTTTGAATGCCTAATTAGAAGTTAGAAATATTTCTTAAATTAGGCTAAAGAAGGAAACTTGAAGTTTCATGCCTAGAGTCCAAACAAGAGCATCTTGGAGAGGTCACTTCTAGTACTCTTAGTTACTTGCCTTAGCCCCTAGGAGGAGAAGACTTACAGGCTCTATATCACCTGTAAGGAGCAATAGAGTAAGTAGTAAGAGCCCAATATCTAGAGCTTTATCTATTCCACCCGAAGGCTCAAACTTCCAGATTAGAATACCTATATACCCAATTCATAGGAATCTTTTCTCTATGACTCATGAACCTCCCCCTGCTCCTAGAAATTTCAAAACATGGGATAGCAGTAGTCCGCTACGACCACCCACACCCCCAAATGTATTTCCTGCCATACTTGCTAATGCCCTCAAGGCTATTACAAATTTTTTTGGAGAAGACTTCAATACCCCTTCCAAACACCTTCAAGATATAGTGGAGGTATGTAGGGTACATAACATAGCAGAGGAAAATATCGCTCTAAGGTTGTTAGTCGCCTCTTTCAAAACAAAAGCCCAAGATTGGTATCGATCTTTGGCCTCAACCTCTATTATCTCTTGGGACTAGCTCAAAGAGATGTTGTTCGAACGCTTTTCAGAAAAGGGAGATCACTCCTCACTATTACATCAACTAATCACCATCAAAAGGGCCCCGCAAGAGGCCATGAGCGATTTAAGTACTAGGTTTGATAAAACTTGGCAAAGGATCCTTGTGACTGCCTAACCCCTAGGGGTAAACCCACAAAAGTGGTTTACAATTTGAATGAGGAAGGAAAACTTGTAAAAAATGACCCCATGCAAAAAAAAATTCATTCTGGGGGTTCGAATGAACTCATTGGTTCAAATGAACCAAAAAAGGGTTCGCTTGAACCAGAGTTCGAGCAAACCCATTTAATGCATTCACGAAAAAAAAACAAATGAAAACCCCCTTTGGGAAGGGGGTTCGAATGAATCTTCATTCACTCGAACCCCTAGGGATTCGCTATAACCCCGGTTCTAGCAAACCCCTTTTTCCCGATTTTTGACCTTGTTCACAAATAACCTAAATTATTTATGCTTGGCTCACGGGTTGAGGATGAAAGTGGAGAATCTTCACAAACCCAACTTGAGTCAAGTAGTCCTCGAGAATGAAGCTATCCAATGAATATAATTTTAATATGTTTTGGTTTTATTATGTATTTGTTTCTTTAGTTTTATTAAACATAGGTTTTTGATCAAAAATGAAGGTCTTTGTTACATGTGGAAAAATAGTAGATTATCAATTTTTTGAAAATAGGAGTGCACCAGATATTGAAGTCCTTGATCCAACAAAAAATGAATTTTGATATATACAAAAAAGTTACGGTTATACGGTCGCGACTATGTCTGAATTGTAATTGCTTTGACTTTGAAACTTGATTAAAGAAAAATATTCAATAAAAACTATCTAGCCAAGTGGAAGCACTAGATATCAGAGTTATAAATCTAAATTTGAAAGAATTAGAATTCATGGAAAAAAAGTTACATGTTATACAATGTGCGTCACTTTTAAAAAATGTTGTTTTCAGAAAAAAAAAAATAGTTTTCATGGGAGATGGAAAAAGAAGTGCAATATGATTCCAAAAATTTTGAAAAAAATATTTTTAGAATCTACAGACAAAATGTGAGGAGACTCTAGTTTGCATCATCTCCAAATTCCTCACGGTTTAGCCGCTATAGGTGCTTGAATGTGAAGATTTAGTTAAAAATAATAATTTCAGTGTCCAGTTTGGCCAAAAATTGTAAACCACTATTGTGGGATCACCCCTAGCTATATGATGTAATTCATGTTCTATCTGAAGGCTCTTAATTCAAACATGACAGTTATGATAACTTCCATGGGAGGATACATCTTGCCCAACGCATATGAGGTGGTTTTGTGCATGCAAAACAGTCTGATTGAGGTTGGGAAGCTTTTGCCAAGACCCTCGATGCACCTATATTTGTGATCTCTCTAGAACATCTCAAGAAGAATTTTCTCCAAGCACTTATGCTACACAATTGATGTTGGTCATGTGACAGTCCATGTATGTGTATCTCATCACCCAAAACAACATGTTGGGCTCTTCCTCAATCGCAATGGATATTAGTGACATGAAGAGTCTCATGCAAACTTTTGCTAATGAGTTGGTTATCATTAAATTACAGTAGGTAATGCCTTCAAAGAAGAGCACCTAGACCTACGGAGGAAGCAGGCCATCCTATCAACATAACACATACTAAGGGCCTTCCTGAGGAGGAGGCTAACAAATGACATCCGTGAACCAGATAGCTCTGGTCACCATGTTGTTTCACATGATAAAGGACAACTAGAGCAAAGAGATGATCCCATGCTAGAACAAGATAGAAAAACAAAGGAGCAAAGGTGTGCTCCCGAATGCAGAGGAATATGAGCCTTCCAAAATGGAGAATGCTCTTTTTAGAGAAAAAATGCAAGGGATGTCCCTGGAGCAAGAGCTAGACATTACACCTGATGAAGCATTATTCTCATGGATGGAGGAAGAAGATGTGGTATTCGTGAATGAAGCTCCAATGACTATTACTCTACAAGTACAGTCGGATTACAATGCAAGTTATAAATGAAGGATCACCAGAGAATATGTGCAGCAACCTCTACCATGACCTCAGCCATGTCAACCACCACCGCAAGAGAAGTAGGCTCCACCACTCGTCATTCAACCTATTTCGTAGCTATATAATCCATCGTTTCCCAAGAAAGAGGTGAGCAAAGACACCAAGCCCAGTTATGATGGAATCTTTTCTTCCAAAAATAAGAGAAACACCACCATTCAAGCCCAAGGCCCAACCAGTCAGAATGCTTACCATGGTGGAGCAATTGAAGAAGGCACCTTCCAATGTATCATTGTGAGACATCATATATATTCTAGAACAAAAGACTATGCTTCAGGAAGCATTGAAGAAAGAAGAGCAAATGCCTCAAATGGAAGTAGCTCCGATATGCAATCAAAGTAAAGAGAAAGTACCCGCGTTGAAACCTCAAGCATCAAAAGCTATAGCATATGCAAATGACATGGAAAATGCAAGAGAGAAAGAGGTAATAGGCCAAAGCCCACACCTTTCTTTTTAACACTTATTGTGGGAGATAAGCTATTGCATAATAATATGATCGATTCGAGAGCCAGCACAACTATCATACCAAAACAAGTGGTTGATGCCTTGGAACTTAAGTATGAGCCCCTTGAGAAAGGAATCATGCAACTTGATGGGAAGAAGGTCCCAACTATTGGTCGGATAAAGACTTGTCTTTGACCCTCTTCTCATGCCCAAGTCAAACAGTCACGCAAGAATTAGTAGTGATAGACATTCCACTGGTCTTCAGAATGTGTCTATCAAGATATTTCACTACCAAGCTTGGTAGATACTTGGAACTTGACTAGTCCCACCTGATATTGAGAACCAAGCACAAGGCGAAGATGAAGATTCTTTTTGAATCCTTGCATCCTGAACACATTGCAGACAATTTAGTCCTATGCTATGAAGTTGCACATACCTCCATCTCTCAGTAAGAAAAATATTCCATAGAAATTATAGAAGATGAAGAAGATACAAGTGATTAAACTCTTGAGAAAGAGGTGTTGCTCAACCAATTCATTGACTCTGATCCATTCGACAACATCCATGCAACAGTGCTAGGAACCTATGTGATTTTTGATGATGATCAAGTCTTTTCAAAACTAATGAAGGATGATCAGGAGGAATTCAATGAATCGTCTCATAATCGTCCATGGACCCTATATTATGAAGGTGCCAAGTTTAAAGTTGGCTCTGGAGTGGGTGTTTGACTACTATCTTTGATGGGATTAGAAAATATCAAAGCTTACCATTTTATGTTCTCATGCTCAAATAATGATGTTGAATATGAGGCCTTGGTCCATAGTTTAATCCTTACAGAAAGAATGGGTATAAAGAGAGTGCAAGCTTTCAAAGATTCAAAGCTAGTGGTGAACCAATTATGTGGTCGAGAAATTGTGAAGAATACCTGAATGAAGTCATATAAATATCGGATTTGGGACCTGATCGAGAGTTTTGAAACCTTCAACATACAAGTTATCCCCTGATCTCAAAATAGTGTCGTTAATCAGATGACATCTATTGGTTCACAATTTGAACCAGTTTCTGACTCAACCAAGAAAAATGTAGTGCAAGTTATCGTTTGACCCTCAATTCTCAAAAATGATGAAGATTAGCAAGTTTTTGATGACAACATTGATTGCTACCCTCATACAAAAGGAGGAATGACTTAACTATTCACCCTCAGGAGTAGAATTTACGAAGGGTAGGTCATCAGTAAAAAAGGGAATATGCTTCCTAGAGGATTTATTTCCCTTGAGGAACCTCTTGACTATGAATATGTGAGAAATGACAAAGCGAAAGGTTCACCATATGACGAAAAAGAGATTATGAAGAGGAGGTTGATGTCAAATGTGAGAAAGTTGAAAAGTCGGGAAAGGAAGTTCCAGCGAGAAAGATAAAAAGAAGATTAAGGGATATGTGTTATGAGTACAATAGAGTTATTGCCTAGACTTATGATGATCTTAGAGGTTATGACCAGGTATAATTCAACATACCATTGACTTGAAGGAATGGTCTAAGCCCATCCAACAGAAGAAAAGGCCAGCCAATCTAAAGGTTGAAGCCTTGATGGCACAAGAGCTGATGAAGTTGGTTGAGTCAAGAATCATATATCTGATAAAAAATTCCACCTAGGTGGACCAAATCTAGTACCAGTCAAAAAGAATAATGGCAACATTAGACTTTGCATCAATTTTTTGGGATTTGAAGAAGGCCTCACTGAAGGACCATTACCCCTTGCCATCGATGGAGCAAATTTTGTAGATGGTGGCCGAATTCGAAATGTTCTCATTGCTTGATGGTTTTTCAGGATATAACAAGGTATATGTAAAGGAAAGAAACCAACACAAGATGATGTTCACCACTAAGTGGGGAATGTTTGCATATGCCAAGATGTCAATTAGACTATCAAATGTTGGTGCAAATTTTTAGCAAGCAATGGATATTGCTTTCAGAGGTTTAATCAACCTGATTATTTTAATATATCTGGATGACATGACGATCTTTTCAAAATCAAATGATGATCACTTCGATCATCTAGAAAATGCTTTCTAGAAATGTAAACATTTCAGGATTTCTTTAAATCTGTAAAAATGTGTCTTCAAAGTGTCTCAACATAAGCTACTTGGATTTGTAGTGTCTAAAGAGGGAATAGTAATAGATCCTGAAAGGGTTAGATGTATAATGGAATTACCCCTGTTGGTAAACCAGAAAGGACTCCAATCATTTTTAGGGAAAATCAACTTCATCAGTAGGCTCATTTTGGAATTTTCTAGTATTGTAAGACCTATCACACTAATGCTTAAGAATAATTTCTTGTTCAAGTGGACCCTTGAGGGTAAGGAAGCCTTTGAGCAAATAAAGATAGCTATTTTTGCTCCTCCAATCTTAGCTAACCCAGATTTTTCCAAAGATTTCCTATGCTATGTATATAGTGGCTAGGATAGTATAGCTTTTATGCTTACTTAGAAAGGTGATCAGAATGATGGAGAAAAACCTATTGCATTCTATTCAAGTACCTTGAAAGGTTATGAGGCTAGGAATAAATTTATAGAAAAGAAAGCTTTTTCTATTGTTAAAAGTTTAAAAAAAATTCAGCACTTGGTCTTGGCCAACAAGATCACTATCCTCGTAGCACATCCTAGTGTGCGGGAATATATCACAGAAGGTGAGATCACAGAAAAAAGAGAAAATTGGATTACTAAGATCCTAGAATATGATGTGGACATCGGACCAACCAAGCTGGTTCAAGGAAGAGGTATGTGTCAGTACATCGCACAGGAAGTGAGTCTTGTAGGTAAAAAGGAGACCGATCGGGTCTACTCAAACCAATTCGAGTTTGAAGAATCTTGGGTGGTTGATGAGACACAGTATATGCAAAAGGGGTATTACCTGACTAGCCTTCCACTTGACAAAAGGAGATACTATTGATTGCAAGGCACCAAGTATGTATTAATTGAGGGTGTATTATTTAAGAGAAATTATGATGGTGTGTTGCTCTGATGTCTCGACAAACTACAAGCGGAAAGAGTTCTCAACGAATTCCATCGCAGACCTGAGGGTGGACATTTCTCCGCGAAGACTACTACTTTAAAGATAATGCGAGTAGGATATTATTGTCCCTCTATGTTTTTTGAAGCACATCATCTGGTGAAAAAGTGTACCTAATGCCAATATTTTGTTGGCAAAAGAAAGAACATCGCTTTACCCCTGAGCCTGATTGTAACTGAAGAATCCCTTGCCTAATGGGGTTTGGATTTTATCATAATGATGAATCTTATTTCTAGTGTTGGACACAAGTGGATCCTCACGACGAATGACTACTTTACAAGGTGGATGAAGGCCATAGCCCTAAAAAATGCAGTAGAGGGAAATTGTTAATTTCCTCGAAGAAATAGTAGCCAGATTTGGTCCACCCAAGACCATCATATCCGATAATGCCCAAGATTTTGTTGGGTCAGGGATGTCATAATTTTCTATCAGACATGGGATTTTCCTTAAAATTCAGAAAATTACTACCCACAAGGGAATGGGTTATCAAAGTCGACCAACAAAAACCTAATTAGGTTAATCAAGTGCAATGGGTCAGAATGACAAGGGGATTGGAACAAGAATTTATGAGCTGCTCTCTAAGCAAAAAAACTTACTCCCAAGAATATTTTGAAGACCTTCCCTTATGAGTTGGTGTATGGAAAAGAGGTAGCCTTACCGATTTCCATTGAAATTCCTGCTTTACAACTACTAAAAGCCCTGGAGATTGAAGAAAATGGTGGAATGGAAGTACGGTTGGAAGAACTCCTCAAACTGGAGGAAGATAGAGAAAAGGCTTATGGAGTCATGATGAACAACCAACAAATAGTCAAGCGATGGTTTGACAAAAAGACTTCTAATCCAAAATTCAAAGAGGGGAGCTTAATGCTAAAGTACGATGAATGCACTGCAAAACCAGGGCAACACACAAAATTTGAAGCACTATGGAAGGGGCCCTTTTGAATCAACACATGCAAAGAAAATAATGTGTATGAGATTGAAGATATGGAAGGAAACACTTTATATATACCGGTGAACGGTATTTATCTGAAGATTTTCCATTAAAATACATAGTTCTCTAAAAAAATTAATAGTTATGTACCATATGTAAAAAATTTATAAATATTTCAAAATTTTGAGAATAAGGCACACAAAGAATAACACAAAAGAGGTAAAAGTTTGTATTATATTATATTTATCAAAAAAATTACATAATACAAAGTTGGAGGCTCAGATTTAAACATAAGGCTCTCTCAAGAAAACCCAAAAGGAGTTACAGAGCTAAAAGATCCAAAAGGGAGGCAATGTGCAAAAATAGTTAGAAAAAGACTCCAACCATTTCCTAGGAAGCCCTAGAGGCTCGTTATTAGGTCCTCCTTCTTTTTCTTTTCTTCTTCTTCTCTTTGTCTGTCAAGGTGAAAAAATGGGTTGAACACACAACGTACATGAAATCCATGACATAGGCCCAAGGCCTACTCACTGCAACTCTGCACCAGAAAGTCAAAGTGCTTCGTCCAGGTGAGTCCCGAAACATGTTCTATGCTATACTCTTGCAGCAGGTGGCCACTGGTTGAGAAGAGAAGCAGTGTGTCTTGAGGTCCATGGTGCATAAATCAGAGAGGAAGGGTAACTAGGGTACCTCATGGCCAAAGTCCACGTACCTATGAAGGTCCATAGCACTCAGGATACCAACACCAGGGATGGCCACTTGCACTATATCACCAAGCCCTCCCATCAGTGAGGCATCAAACATCTAGTGGCTCAGTTCAATTATCATGGGTTTGGCCACATTCAAGTCAAGTAGTGAGGCCACAAACCAAGAAAGGACATTACAATTGCTCCAGAGTTGGTTCTCATCGGTAATGAAGTCTGTGCCAACCACCCATTTGAATAAAACCATGGCAAGGTGGTCACATCTCTTTACCAATAGGGAGTAAATGCTCTCATATGTCAATTGTTGATGTGTGTCCTTTCCCATCATCAACACTAGCCAGCCTTCTAATGAGAAAAGATATGTTTTAACATGCTAAGCTCTAAAAAATTAATGGTCACATATTTTCATGGGGTACCTTACATCACTTCAACATGTTCCACATAGCAAAAAGCATGTGTTTCAATACAACGAGTTTATTTGTAAAAGAGGCAGCAGGGAGAATGTACTAATTCCATTCTAACAACATTTTAGGCATTCCTGAGTGATAGAGATCTCATGTTCACACCTATCGCCTCAGTGGAAGCATTTAATGGACCCATAGTAATAGTGTAGTCTTAACTGCATGTACAAGCAAGAGAATTAATTGCACTCAAAAGTAGATTTTTCTTTTCAAGCAAAAGGAAAGTGACCATTTTCACTAAGGAAATTCTCTACAACTTCTTGATACAACCATGGTGACACCCTCAACCTCTGGTAGACATGCCACAACTTAAAGCCAACGACCTAGCTACACCAATGTTTTTGGGTGAAATTCATTTGACAACACCTCATTAGTGGAGGAGAGGCCTTTTGAATTCTACAAGGTGTTTCCTGATAAACACATGAAAAGAGAGGCGGTGCAAGATATTATTGACAATGTTTTTGACCCCAAGTTATCGGCTAACCCTAAAAGTTTCAGAGAAGGTGTGTTTCAAAGAATGGTAAAGCATGAGCTGACATAGGGTTTTGTGCTTCATCTTTGGAATTGTGGTCTGCCATAGTTCATGTTGCCTGCTATACATCCATGCCTAGAGTTAGTTGATGCATGTGCCAAGAGATTCGACAAGGAAACAATGATCATTCAGAATGGTAGGATCAAGGTTGTTGTTTCTACTAAAGCCATACGAGACATGTTGTGTATCCCTATGACCTAGGGCATAGAACATTTTGATGAAGAAAAGATGGATCTCTTCAAGGAAGAAATCGATAGGGAAACATTTTTTTATGAGGACAAAGCAAAGGAAAAGTTGGACAAAGGTCACCTTCTCTTTCCTCTTTCACGCAAGAAATTCTAGGACACAAATTTAGTGTTCTCGATGTTGGCCTTGGTTTTTGGTCTTGATAACGATGCTCAGGTCCATGCTTTTCAGTTTGGCTTGGCTTTTGTGCTGAAAAGAGAGAAGGACGAGAGGAACTATGATTTTACTGAGGTGATAGCTAGAAACATGTTGGACCAGCTAAAGAATTATAGTACTGAGTCCAAATTCAGGTATTCTTCTTTCTTGGATCATTTGGTTTTGCATTAGAATTCTAAGTGGATGGAGAGGAATATATCAGTGACTAGGTTAGATGAAAGGGGTTGTACCCAGTCAGTTTCTATGTGGACCCATGTACTTTCCAGAATAGAGGGATATTATTGGTTTGTAGATCACTTTTTGAATCCAGTGCTTCAAGAATTGTTTCCTTGCCCTATTGGTTGCTTCTCTCCCAAGGTCCTACAATGGATGGAAAAATTGCTGACCCAATGGATTATTTCCTGGGCATGGACTTCACATTTATTAGATTTCACGACTTTCCCAATGAGCCTTTCTGACTCCCTAGATTTGTAATAGATAGAGTCTTCTCATTGGAGGCATGCCACTAGCTAACCATTGTCAACAAGATCTGTGGCACTAGAAGAAACAAAATGGAGATATATCCGCTTCCCCTCATTATTGCTAACAATTAGGTATTGCTGATGAAGTAGAAAAAGGAGGATGAGCTCAAGAATCTACTAGCGGGCTTAGGCCTGGTCCTCATCTGTGATAAGTGGGACTATAAGTTGCAAAGGGTTTATAGTGTGAAACATGTTGAGTAGGAATACTTCAAGAGAAGGAAGAATCTAACTCGAGAAAGTGCAAAGGTGTACATTGTTTTGAAATACATTCATTTCCATTGACTAGAATGGTTGAGTTTCAACACACCGAAGGCATAGTACAACAAGAACCTTTTGATAAGTAAATCTATTAATATGTAACTAAAGAAAAGAGGTTGGTCAAAAAGAAAGAAGGCAAAATTTTGGAGGTTCTAACAAGAGCTGTGGTACCTCAATCTCCCTATTAGAAATTTTCCACAGGATGAAGAGTTCGAGGAAATTTATGATAAGGAGGATGACACTGATAACAACAATCCAGAGACCAACCATGAAATTGATGAGGAACAAGATCCACATCGGGCTTCTCAACCTCGAGAATCTAAAAATAAAAAAGATTCAAGGTAAAGGGATTCACAAGCTCTATCCTCCTCTAGTGCCCAAAGTAAAGGAAAAAGATCCAGACGGTCCCCAAGATCATCATCCACTGCGGTCATCGAAGGCCAAGTTTTGAAGGGGTCGGTTGCCAGGAGATCGGAACATGTTAGTTCTGGTCATGAAAAGAGAAGGTAGGTCCAAGATCTAGGTGCATCTAACATGCTGGCTCGAGGAGAAGTGGAGTCCTCCCTACAAAATTTCTTGACTACTGCGGTTCAGGTAAGTTTTTCTCCCTCTCTTCTTCTTGTTTCTACATCTTCAGTTTCCCCATTCCCTCTTCCCATGGAAAGGAACCCTCTGTCCTTGGACCCTAAGTTGATAGTCTTGAATACACCCCATCCTATTTCTAATGAACCCCCCAAAATTACCTTGCATGTCGAACAAGTAGCATCTAATTCGGCCGCTATTGATTCTTTGATTGCCCTATAAAGGGCCCCCATAGAAAGAGCTGAGACATCCATGCTAACCGCCACTCCAGGTCCATCATCTTATGGGAAAACACCTTTCTATCTGACTGTATCTCTCTTCACCCCTACTAAAAAATCCCCTGTTCAGTCTTAGCTTGGTGTACCACCCTTTTCCATGATAACGCTCCCTTTCACTTCACCGCATGCTCATACATTTGAAGTTTCCCCTTCCTTCACCTTTTTTGGTTTCCCTCCTGGTGCCCCTATTTCAACGTACAATTTTTATGTCCCTCAAAGCCTCCAGGATCATTTCAGTGCAACCAAGCAAGCCTGAAGAAATGATAAATAAAGATGGCTATTAAAGAATGTTGAATAGCCATCTACCAAGAAGATCAAGGCTTGTTGTAATGAGGAGATGAATTCTCTCCCAATTACCACCATGACGTCGCTCATGTCTAAGCCTGAGGGGAAAATTCAGATGGAGGACTATGACATCTAGGCGATGGGCCTAGATCTAAATGAAACTCTTCCACGCGACAAAGTGGTCTTAGCTAAGACCACCCAGTAGGTAGTATATGCAGATTATGATAGGCTGGATAGAAAATTGAGTAAGTGTGAGATAGAGTTGGTTAATGTGAGGGAAATAGTGGGCAGATTGCAGACTGAAATCAAGGCCATGGATGTTGAGATGTTCTGCATAAAGAAAATTCAAGGTAAGCAAGGGGAAACCTCTAGGTTTCTTGTAGAAACACAGAGCCAATAGGTTTGGCTATATACTGAAATCAAAAAATTCAAAATTGACCTCGCCACCCAGCATCAAACCAATGTGGAGTACAAAAGTACTCATGAAAACCTACATAAAGAGTTTGACAATGTTCGATCTCAAGCTTCTGATAGTGTTGGGAAGGCACAAGCAGAGGTGGAAAGATCGAAGCTGGAGAAACAAGAGATTGTGTTTGCTTTGTAGACTCGAGACCAAGAGATGAGAAGGATAAGCTCCAAATTGGCAAACACTCTCAAGGAGAAGAATCCAATAGAAGAGAATGCAAGAGCCAGAGAGATTCAACTCAGTCAGGAGCTAGTCATTGCATAGAAGGCCGAGTCCCTCCCTCTATTAAATAGAATGGTATCCTCAAACTAGGAGTGAATCACACCTGTGGTTCATGTTCTCAGGCCAGTCTTACAATTCTTGAGGGATGTTCGAGAAATAAATGGGAAGATTGGCTCGATGGCTGATCACATTCTGGAGACATGTAACCCTCGAGTAGAGGAATCACAAAGCTTCATTTCCAAGCTTTGTGTGGCTTCTGATGAAATCCTGAGAGATGTCAGAGTTCTTGATTGAAAAGTCACTTCCATCAAGGCGAGCGAGATTGTCAACTCCCATAAGGTTGCCAAAAAATGCAAGGATTGCCAAATGGTATTGGTAAAGAAAGTTGAGGAAGTGAAAAAGGATTTCAATGTCTTAATTAATTATGGGTTACCTCCTCTTTTCTCCCCAGATGGAGATGTGCAGATAGTAGAGAATATTACAGAAACTATGAAACAAAAGGATCAGACTTCTACAGAACTCTCGCATTCAAGTGTAGTGCACACAACTGATGAGATTGAGCACGATATTTTTCGCCTTTCTTGTCTTTATCATTACCCTAGAGTAGTTACTACAAGGTGGGGATTCATGTCTTTTAGAGAAGTCTTCTAGCTTGACCAAGCATATAGGGTCATCTACAATCTTCCCTTACCAACTGAAGCAAAGTGGAAGATGCAGCACTCTAGTTTCCTTAAACTCCAGAAATTTCAAGAGAGCTGGGTTCATACCTCTGCAAGTGAAGGCCCCTGTGAGTTGCAAGAACTGTGAAACATTTTTATTTTCCTTAGTATTTTTTAATCTTTGACTTCTTTTTGTTTTTGGCTTCAGAGATGTCTAGGTTTATGCAAAACTGGTCAGAAAGATGAGCAATGTGCTACATGGTGGCTGCACAACTTTCTTTTATTGTTTTCCTTTCGAAGGAGAGCCTGAGACACATGTCAACTTGGTGGAATTTTTCTTCAAAAAAAATTAGAAAATATAGAATCCACGCCCACGTGAATTGTCATCTCTTCATTGTAGGAGGATTGTGTTTCTTATTAGATGATATCTTTTGGGGGTTTTTCAGAGCTTGCTGGCCTTTTCTTTTTCTTGGTTTTTAGGATGGAAGTTTTGAGCTAGTGCCTTTGGGTGATGTGATTGGTCAACATGACCCTTTTTCCAGATTGCTTTTAGGATTTGATAGTTTACAAACCACTATCTTTGTTAATTATCTGAAAAACATTAATTTGTGGTAGCTAAGAATTAATGAGCAAAGATTGTTATGACCTAACTAAGGATCTATGATCAGATCGCAAGCTATCAAGTACTGACAACTAGCAGTAATTACTTTTGTATTGTGGCAATGTTTTCTTCTTTCTACAACTATAAAAGAAAGGTGGCGACACAATGAGGGGTTGGATTCCAAGTTTCAGTTTCCTTTGTTGAAGGAAAAGTTTCTATAGTTTTCTTAGGGTATAGAACTATTTTCAAAAGTAAAGTTGCAGAACTACTTTTCTTTGGCATGTTATATCTTTTAAGGCTTAAACTATTGTCGGATTGGCATCCAACCTCTATTTTAAAGTTCATTTGATATTTAAAGCACAGATCATTGAGAAGAAATTGTTGAAACTGTGCATGTATGGCCTTTGTCAAGTTTTCTTTCTTCATGTTTTCATTCTAAATGAAACATTATGTCATGCAAGCTAAATTTGAATAATTTAAGTAGTTGATTTCCATGTTGTATGCGCTTATGATAGAGTAATAACTTGAGAAAACTGGATTATGTCATTGTACTTCTTTATTTTTTATGATTTTTTTTTATTTTGTTATATTATGTTGTATTAGGAGGAAGAGTTCATGTGATTTCTGAGATATTTTTTTGTTACCCATAGAAATCTTTATGTTTGATTGGACCTAACACGAAAGATTTGGTGCTTGTACCATGTTTGAAGTTAGCCTTGTGTTCATTCTCTTCTTCCGTCAATGAAGGTTCCCGCATTCTGTGTTCAATTATCACCATAGAACATCTTTGGCTCTGAAATGTTGTAAAATCTTTGGCACATCACCTTTTATGTTTTATATTTACATTTCCTTCTCCCCTTATCTCCAAACCCCAAAGAAGAGTCGACTTTCTATAAAAATTTCGAAGGTATTCAATGAGATTCAATTTGTCCCCCACTCATTGAATTTCCCATAAGACTGTCGAAGAGGCACAAGCTTTGATGATCAATACCTTTCTCTAGTCGGTGTAATGTTCAAACTCTTTGACTAAACATCCACCTCTTCTTTTGATGAAGGACCACTAACATCTTTAATGCTATGCAATGCCACCAAAGATGAAGCAAATAGCCTTCAATGGGGTAAGAGATTTTCTTGGTGGAATCTTGTTGGTCGCTTCAACATCAAAATTCGAAAGATCGCCTCTCTAATATTACCCTCGTGGCAATAATGCTCCACAGAATAATGGTGGGGTGAAAACTCTTTCCACCAAGTTGTTTGGCTAACAAACTTACGTGTTGAACAATGTGCAATAATATATCCAATGTTAAAATATCTACGACACATGAATGCGAGCCCCTCATAATCAAGCACTTGTTTCCAACCCCGCTTGTGACATTCAAGAGGGCATCTGGAGGAAGATATTTTGCAGTATTAATTTCCACCAAAATGTGACCATAGGTGGTATGCAAAAAACTTAAAGAGCCCTCATCCACCCCCAAAAATTTCCCCAACGAATTGTCAATGTCCTCAAAGCAAGATTCAAACCAAAAATGCAAAAGAAAATTCAAAAGTCTTACCCAGATTGAAGCCACATCAAAGGACTCACTGATAAGATTGAAAGAAGGGTACCATAGCTTCAACATTAATAACTGCCGCTCCTCCCAGACTCCATCGATAATCACAAAGGATTGAATTTATATCCTTGACATTATCAAAAACCACCA
>VDFB02357911.1:0-41884 GCA_007258455.2 Sequoia sempervirens
GTAAGACATGTTCAAATGTAGAGCATCAAATAAAATTTTATTAACAAATTTCTACTATTGAATAGCCTCCTTTGAACCCCTCCCATTAGAGCCAACATGTTATGAAAATAGAACACAATTATCACCAATAATAATCCTACTTTAGGAAGGGCCACCCTCATAATTATTACCACTCACTAATGAAAACACCTCCAAAGGTTGAGAGAGGCCAAGATCCATATTTTATAGTTTCCTCCAAGAGTATTGCTTCCTCCTATTGTTTATGTAAACAACAATAGAGAGGTCAACTTTGTGGTATTTTTGGCACATAACTATGAAATTATCATAGATAATCTATTGCACCCATTCACCAAATTTAGAAGACAACATAATAAAAGAAGAAAGCACCATATTTACATGTAAATTTACATTATCTAGCAAACAACATGTATTTATTGGATATAGTTATGAGTTGATTGAGAGAGAGAGTATTAATCTTCAAAACTTCATCTTCCCAATATTCTAATGGTAAGACCCAAAGTCTAACCTTAATGAGGATCTTTTTGATGCATTCCTTCTCAAGATTGAAACCCAGTTTCATTTTTTTAAGGAAGATCCTTGAATTACTTAGAAACTATGCTCCATCAAAGAGGGTCCAAACACAATCTTCATGTTTTGAGAAGGAGATAAAAATAAGCCACTCCTAATAAACATAATTTCAATGTGGCCATATAATTCCACTTTTTGAGTGCTCATTTTCTAAAAACATCAATGTTTGGCCTGGCTCCTAAAACTTACTAGTGAGAGATATATTTAGCCTTGACAAAGCCCTATAAACTATTGAATAAAGAATCCAATAAAAACTCTTATCGTTGCCAAGTGGATTTAAAGTTAAGAATTAGGCAAGATTGGAGTACCTAGCATACCTTTAATAACTTCAGCCGAAGGTAGCCCTAAATATATACCAACAATAACTACAAAATCTTGAAAATTCACATAGAATTTACCAAGTCCATCCCTCTCTGCCTCCATGCATTGAGTAGTAGAGTCACTAGGTCCTTACACAATATACTTCAATGCAATAGACATGACCTCACCATGGGAAGATATAGCAAGGGCTCTAAAAAGAGATACTTTGCCATCACCCACCTTAGAAGCATAGGGGGTGTAAGAGGATCACAATCTTCAACACAACCATGGGGGCCTTCATGATCCATGCCACCCGATTGAGCATTAAGCCCACTAGCCACTTCAACGAAAGCATCCACAATCTAAACGTTGCATGCATAAGAAGGAAGGATAAATTCACTTCTCAACCTCTATTGTGAGCCATTGCCCATGGGAGAACATTGCCCTATTGTAACTATTAACATAAACTAACTAGATTATTTGAAACTTTTACACCTTTCTAAATTTAAATAACTAAATAAAAATTTAAATTCCCCACACTATTAATTTTAAGATAAAATTTTAATTAAATGCATAATTTAAACTCATGTGAGAACATGGTTAGAATCTCTATTTAGAAAAAGAAAACCACCATTCCAATAATATTCTCTACATATATTGATAATATCTTATAAATAATAATAAATTAGAATAAACCCTTCTCAATTTAATTTACTCTCAAATTTATCTCCTTTTTTTTCTCCTAAATATTAATTTTAAATATAAGAATAGAATATAATATTTTTAACATCCATGAGATCAAATATAAAATATGGGATGGTAGATCCTCTTATATTAGCTTTTCTTATGTGATTATTTGTTATTTAATTTGATAATGAACTTCTTTTAATTAAAACTTATTTTTTTATGAACAAATTTTGTTGTCAAAGTATTTGTGTAAATGACTTAGATGTTATTATAAACTTTAAATTCTAAAATAAAATATTTTTTTAATTCAAATATTTTAATTTTACAAAAGACAAATCTCTCCTTTCATTTTACTACAACACTAAAGATGATATAAATTAATTTTAAATTGAATGATGAGAATCTTTGCCCCTCAAAAAATATTAATCCTATATAGATCTTTTGTTGATCATAGGTGAAACTAAATTCCTAATATTTCTTCCTCCTTTTAAGGCCTTTTTCTACGCAGACTAATTTTTAATCTGTAATTAATTTCGTTGCCATTATGAAAACATTCATTTATCATTTTGCTCCTCTACTTGAAGTTTTGTTCCAAAGGTGACTTCTCTCTTATTCAAAGAGTTTTCATGACAACCTTAGGCTATCTATTTTCTTCCATCTACTCAAGTATTCTTAGATATCTTGGGAGAGGAACCAAAATGTACGCAAGCAAAGCAGAGGTTCATGCCGTGGCTGCTGATTTAATCGATTTCTTAAATGCTTCTCCCACTGCATTCCATGCCGTGGGTAAGTTTTATCTCATTCAAGAAATATTTGATTTTTTTTATGAAATTGCTGAATTGTTCACTTGTTCTGTAAGTTTTTTTTCATTCCAGAAGTCTGTAACTATCGAGAAGAACGCTACAATTTTAACGTGTTCCGCAATCACTTTCAGCGAGGTTTCATCTCATTCAAGAAATCTGAAAATATTGATGGAATTGTTAAGTTTTAAACGCGTTTTGCAGTCACTTTGACGGAAGCTTTTTCTTATTCAAGAAATCAATAACTATTTGATGGAATTGGTAAAGTTTTTAATGCGTACTGCAGCCACCTAAAAGAAATATATAGTTATCATCGTTTATTTCTATCGTTTGAAATATTTGATATTTCTATGCATTATGGATTTCTAATGCTTCAAGTATTGAAGGATATATCCGTTTGTACTAAACGTCGCTGAAGCAAGTGCCACTTTCAAAAAAAATTAGCATCGTTTTTCTTTACTCTTCAATCTAATCAGGGTTATCTGTATCAAAAACATCTTTTATTATCTTATCATTCATTTTGATGATGAACCGCATTATTTGGTTTAACATGTCCATCTTTTCAAAAAAAAATTGAGCAGTTTTGTTGGGAGGCTATTGCCTTCACATTATGGATCGTTTCTGTAAAAATATTTGTTTGTTTTAAGCTACGTAGATAAAGACCAAGAGGCAGCTGAAGTAAGCTGTCATTTAAAAACAACATATATAGCATGTTTATCTTTACTTTTCATTTTCAGGTTTTACCTATATAAGAGCCCTCTTTTTTTATCATATCATTTGTTTTGATGCTGGACCGCATTGTGTGATTTGAAGGTTGATCTTTTCAATTTCTGTCTACACAATTTTATCTCAAGGGGATTTTCCTAACGTTATGGACTAGGGACGCTTGAGGTCTCTAAAGATATTTTTGTTTAACACTGTGTAGATGAGGCCAAGAGGCGGCTGAAGCAAGCTGGTTATGAGCAGCTATTTGAAAGAGAAGATTGGAATTTAAAGGAAGGCAGCAAGTACTTTTTTACGCGCAATTATTCAACCATTATCGCATTCGCCATTGGCAAAAAGTAAGAGTAATATTGCCTTTGAAGATTATGTTTTAATTTTTTTTGGATATAATTGTTGGTTATCCGATGTAAAATGTTTGTATCTCCAATTGTTTGTATTGCTAACGAAAGATCTATGAAACTTCACAATGAATGGTTCGTGAGGTTTTGCAAATGGACTAGCAAATGGAGTAACAAATTAAGTGGGCTTGGTTGTTGAAAAAAAACAATAGTTGAGCATGGTTGAGCTGCAAAGCACTCCAATGGGTGACCTTGAGGAAAGTCTCTGTCGTGTTAATCGATGTTATGCGATTGTTCATTTTGCTAACCTGAATATTGCCTTTGAAGATTATGTTTTTTAAATTATTTTGGATATAATTGTTGGTTATCCGATGTAAAATGTTTGTATCTCCAATTGTTTGTATTGCTAACGAAAGATCTATGAAACTTCACAATGAATGGTTCATGAGGTTTTGCAAATGGAAAAACAAATTAAGTGGGCTTGGTTGTTGAAAAAAATTTAAAAAGAATAGTTGAGCATGGTTGAGCTGCAAAGCACTCCAATGGGTGACCTTGAGGAAAGTCTCTGTCATGTTAATCGATGTTATGTGATTGTTCATTTTGCTAACCTGAATCCTGCTGCTTTGCTCTTTTGAGCACCAACTATATGTGATGAGTGCCAGGTGTATCATTTGAGATCACAAGAGATGTTCTTTTGAATTACCACTAATGAAATATTGGGTGATGAAGATTGACCTGATATTACCCTGCAGCTGATTTCCTCAAATTTGTTTAAAATAAAGCAGTTCTTTGTTGTTACATATTTTCACTAAATTGCAGATTGTATTTGGTGCTATATTATGATTATATGCAATGCTTCAAGTAAAAAAATTACAAATTTAATTTTAAGAGTTTTCCATGGATTAGGGGGTTGCCTATTTTTTTTTATATAAAATTGAAGGATAACTAATGACTTTTAATGTAATTTAGATGTTAAGGGCTGTTTTATTGAGAGTATTTGACGTTTCAACTGACCAATGAATTAAAGGGTGATACACAGATTGTTGCTAGAGTTGTAACGTAGCAATTGGAATGCATTGTTTATTTTAATTTATATAAATTCTGGCAGGTATACTGTGGGGAATGGTTTTCATATAGTAGGTGCTCATACAGACAGCCCTTGCCTTAAATTGAAGCCCTCTTCTAAGGTACTAGCTTTATTCTTTTATTTTAATTTAATTTTCCTAAAAGTTGTATAAGATTCAATAACCTAAAGCAATTGCTTCCACGTGTGCTTGAAATTGTATAAGATAAAAAGAACATTGAATAAATCATCAAACAGTGTAATACGACTAATTCATTACTTATAGGTAATGAACTAGGACATGAAGGTTTGATATGGTGCATATTATATAAATTTAAAATCTGTTTGAAGGACAAAATCACCAGCAAAAATCAAAACTGAACTCAGCAAAAAAGAAGAATATTCCAGCATGGAAAGCTTATGAACATGCACTTGATCATGCATGTACATTTCTGTGAGTTTTGAGCTCTGCTGCTCTAGGAACGAAGGAAAATGGCATGATAATTAGACACCAAAATGATTTTCTTGTGAATCAAAATGAGGAGAAAACTAAATTCAATAGTAATGCTACTGAACTTTGAGCTATGGAGCTTACAAATTTGCTTAAGGTCTGATAAATATCTTTGGTTTGTGTGTTGGGATGTGAAGCCCAATGGTCACATGTCCGTTAGTATTCTCCCATCTCTTTGTATTCGAAGAGCTTTGTATAAATATATGGCAGATCATGTACTAGATGATGGTGATTGATTAATAGAGTTATTCCCTGCTTGAGAGTGGATGTAGGCAATTGCCGAACCACTATAAATTCATGTCTCTTATTTTGTTCTTTATTTTCTGTTTTTATTCCATTTCTTTGATCATTTTATAATTAACAATTGGTATCAGAGCATAGAGTACAAGAGATCTAGGGAGAGCAGGGTATCAGAGAGGTCGAGAGCTTGAAAGATGAAAAGCACAATGAGATTAAAGCAATAAAGTGGAGACTTGGTGAATGCACAGAAATCAAACCTTTAAATATTGTGGGGAAAAGATTAAATGGTGGGCTGAGGTGAGAAGCTAACGTGAATTTGAAAGGAAGCTGCGTGGGTAAGAAAAATGGATTGCGCCAAGGTGAGTAGGGGCTGCATTGAAAACAAAAGAAAGCCCGTGTGTAGGAAGGCAAGAGGGCCAATACAGAGCAATTGGTGTTTGCTTGTTATGAGATAAGTTGGAGCACATTGAAACCCTATGAGAGGGGCGCGTAGGAGGATTATGTGAAGTATATGGGCTGCGTGGGGGCAGAGAAAGGAGTGCCCATTTTCAGAAGTTAACTTTTGCAAAACAAGAGGTGGAAGTTCACATTTCTAATAAAGAGAGGACAGTGAAAGAAGTTTGTAGAACTAGCGCCCAAATCAACTTGGAGAGACCACACAAGATTCCATGTGATGTTTAAGCATACAGAGAGGGATTTGATAAATTTGGCATTGGCAGAGTGGATAGGCTATGAAGATCGGGCCTTGAATGCATTCTCAGAAAACGGTTTCAGAGTAGTGGGAGAAGTTGAAGAGTTAGTTTTCTTCTTCATCAAGTGAAGTTGTTGGTATCTTTCTATAGCATTTGCTCATGGTATCATTTTATAGATTTTGTTAGATCGGTATCAGGTTTTAGTGGGAACTCTTGGTAGAAAGAGTTTTTGTTGTTGTCAAGTGATGGTTATCTTCATGTGATTGAAGATGTTGGCTACAAGATGTTTGTTATTGTGTCCTGGTGGACTCTTGATTCTAGATTAGAGTGTTTGGCATGATAGAGGCTCTCTTGATACAGGGTATGCTCTTTGGAGCATGTGGTCTTCCTTTGTGGAGATGTTAAATCATAGTGTCATGTTGTGTTCCCAGGTTATGCAGATGTGTAGTGGGAGTTTTGACAGTGGTCTTGTTGGTGCTCTTGGTACTGAGTACTTTGGTCATTTGCTTGGAGAGCTTCATGATGGTGCAGTGTTGATTGGTAGACTTGAGTTGTTTTTTGGTTGACATTGCTCATGCAACATCAGTTTAAGGATATATGTGTATTTTTCATTGGACTACAGTATAAGGATCTTCAGATTTTTTGCACATCAATGTTTTTGGTGTGTTTTGTTATCCTAGAAGATGATAATTTTTTTTGTGCAGCATAGTGGATTATACAATGATAAGAATTGTTGTAAGGGCTGGATATGTTGTTGTGGCCTATGGTCAAGTCACCCTTGTTAGAGAAGTTTGGGGTGCCACTTGTGATGGTGCCTTGTTGGCTGGAATGTTAACAAAGCGACGTGAGTAATGTGCTCATTCCAAATATGCATTCATCCGGACATTGTTCATGTAGTGGGAGTATTGAGCAATCTAGTGGATGCATTGATGAAGAAAGTATAATGGGAGAAGTTCGAGCATGTGTGCAGTTGGAATGTTAACAAAGCGACATGGTGAATGTGCTCATTCTAGTTGTGATGGAGGTCTTGGTGTTTGGATTTCAAGATGAAATTGGATTTCTCTCGGTATTGTCAAGAAGTGACAATGGGAGAGAAGTAGGGGAATGTCTGATATGTTGCAACAGCCGTTGGACTTCAAGTGGGAGATTGTTGGGTATATGAAGCCCAACGGACATCTGTGTCCCTTCGTCTTCTCTTGAAGACTATTGTATATATATATATGTGGGAAAACTCTATGTATGATGCTGCATTGAATAAAGAGGATAATTGCCCTGCTTTCTTGTGGATGTAGCCAAATTGGCAAATCATGTTAAATTCCTATGTCTGTGTGTAATTTTATGGGTTCTAAATTTGTCTAATTACTTAACATTGTGTGCATAACAAGGTACTTTTCAAAAATAATTTTTTTTTGCATAGTAAACTCTGCACTTTTCTTATTTTAAAATAAAGGTTGCAGTCAAAATAATCGAGCACACACAACTGTGCTATTTGAAGAACTGGGTGGTGTGGGAAAACATACCTACAATATTTCAAAGGCCAAAAAGGATAGGAAAACACTTACATGCTATAGTTTGAAATTTGACCCATAGTTTGAAAACTCAGACTAGGCTTGGACTTGGCAGCCCAAAATTTTGACTTAGACTCAGGACTTAGCACGGATTTGGAAAAAAAGAAAACCTCATAATTACACACAAAAAATAAAATTTAATGCATTTAGAACATAAAATTCTAATTTAACTATCAATTTTTCATTATTCAAACATTACATGTCATATGATTCTCAAACTCTCAAATTTTGAAATTTCATAGTTTTGAAGTCTAACAATATACTGTAATACAACAAATTATAAATAATAAATGTATAACAGCATTATAACCATTTACATATGATGATATATCAAAATGAAAAATACAACCAAACACAATCTACATCTTCCTCTTTCCCCTTCTAGTGTAACTTAATTTTTTAGGCTTTAAACTAAGGTAAGTTAGTATCAAAATGATGATGGATTGTTTCTTCAAAAATGTCTTCATTTTCCTCCATTGCATCCAATTCTGCTGCTTCTCTTTAATGATTTGATCAACTTTGAATCCTTAAAATTCTTTCTCAAATCATCTTCTTGCTGTGTCAATACTTTGTTGGGTGAAATGGGTGAATAAGAGCAAAAAAATGACCAAAAAATGTTGATCACTTAAAAAAGTGCGGCTGTTATGTCCAAGCGTTGGATAGAAGAGTTTAAGCTCAAGACTTGGGAGTTCGATCTTGAGACTCAAAGAGTCTTGAAGTAAGACTCAGATGAGTACTCTCCAAGACTTGGCCAAATTCGGTGTGGGAGTCTAGTTGACACGACATGGCTAGCTTAGGGACTCAAGAATTTGGAGTCTTGTAGAGTACTTGTCAAGTTTTCAAACTATGGTTTGATTAATCAAAACATCAAATGGTAATATGAAATATTAAAATGTATTTGTCCAATGCAGTCAACCAAATTGTGCAATATGCCAATGTCCAAAAAGGCGAGAAGAATTATCATAGGATGAATACCCCTTGGATGTGGCAGTTTAGGATACCCATGGACCAGAAAAAGGCAATGTTGCTTGTTAAGCCTTGACAACTATGGGCTAGATAGATGGAGGATGATCTTGAATATGTTTATAACTTTATCATTCCCAACCGTCGTCTTGGGGCTTGGGATTAGTTTCTAGAACTTCCCACTCATCTTTATTATTCCTTTTGCAGCTATTCCATATGAATGACACAAAAACATCCTAGGTTGACAAGCAATCTTGCATCACCAAAAGGACCAAAAAGAAAAAAAAGAAAATTAATGTGTGTTTGTTTTATGTTTATATTTTTTCCAAGATTTCCAATGGTTAAGTGGATTCTATAGTCTTTGGGTCTGTTTCTTGATCAGATTTCAAAGACACTATAAAGCTACATTGATTAGAGATCTTAGGTCCATTGGGCTATTGCCCTTGCTACACACTAATCCATCCTTGAATCTCCAATAAGTCACTGAAGGCGATGAATGAAGATTTAAATAACACTTTTGGGTTTGTGGCATTTTGACAATTGGGTACTTGCATTTGCTTTCCTATGTGTTGTCCTAGATCCCCAAAAATGTGAGGTGTTGCCACATTTCTTGGAATGAAGATGAATGGTCAACTTGGACCATGTTAAATTCTTAATTTAATGGCATGCAATCAATTGAGTTAGCATATTCTAATTCTACACAAGCTCCCTAGACAAATTAGTCTTGCCTAGGGATCTACTTGCTAGTGAAATGTTGGCAAAGGAAGAATGACAACCACTAATGCTTACCGACAATTCAATGACCAAAGAAGCACATAAGCCACCTAGAGATTGGATGAAAGAAATATTCACATCTCTAGCATCTAAGAAAACCAATATTTAACTATTTTTCATGTCATACACACATAAATGCATAGATAGTGAAGGGGGCATAGACCAAGCTAAAAGGTCATGCAACTTTGTGGTAGAAAAAATAAATTGGAGAGATGTTAGAGGAAAAGAGACAATTTCTAGGATAAAACGGTTGCCAAATTGAAGGAGAAATTTCTACTTGGTGATTACTAATCGGAGTGTTGAAGAAGCTCCATAATCTAAGATAGAGAGAGCTTAGTGTTAGGATTATACCAAAGAAGTCTATAAGATAACTATTTGGTTAGGTCACCATGAGGTTGACCAAGAGAAGGTAGAAAGATATATCAATGGACTAAGGCTCAATTTATAAATTGAGATGAGTATGCTTAGATTCAAAGTTGTGGAAGTCGCATACCAATTTTCCTTGAAGGCAAAGAAGTTGTCTAGGAGAAAACTAAGTAAAGTCAAAGGGAGAACAATATTCTCTAGAAGGGGAAGTTAATCTAATGTTGGGAGAGGCTAGTATAGACAAGGATAAGTTGGTGCTTCTCAAGGTTAAAGTTATGTCCATAGGGTAGAGCGAATCCCTCTAGAAGAAAAGGTGGATATGATTGAAGGGGAAGAGGATTCCTAGGAACTTGTTTTATGTGTTGCCAAGTGGGTTAGAAATCCTATGAATGTCCTATTACACAAGCCAAAATATGTTGGAGAAGTTGAGTTAACACTCATGTTGTGTTAGCTAATGAAGAATTTGTTGCTTTATGAGAACAAACGAATGTATTCATAGTTTAAAAACTCATAACTTGGAAAAACTTTATAGACTCAAATTTGACTTGGTCTTGGAAAAATTTATGAACATAGAAATACACAAATTTGTAAAAGAATCTTAAAAACACACAAAATCAAAAAATGAGTTCAATGAGCATCATAATGGCATATGATCTAAGCTGTTAGTTTTGGTACTAGGTCAGGTAATGTAAGGGGTTCTATGTAATGAGCCTAACCCAATCTGACTTCAAACACTTCAATTTTCTGCCTTTGTAATTTCGTCAAATAGTCAGTGTGCAAAGTCTTTGCTTGCTGGTTTGATTTTCAGTTTGTTGTTGTTTGCTTGAGTTGATGTCAAATATGATTTTGAATGCTTGAAAAGACTTCTATGATGTCTAAGTAAAGATCTAAATGCAGTGCAATACTCTTTTTGGATTTTCAAATGCAAATATATGAAAACTACATGAAGAAAGTCCATCTACAGTGTAATGTCCCCTTATTAGAGACATAAAATGCACAAGTTAAGGTCAAGAAATTTATTTACCAACACCTAATTTTGCACATGTAATTTGCCCTGAGGACCTGCACACATCATGCATTACCGACAAATACACAGTCCCTTAATCCAATTCTAATTAGACACTTCCAGATTGAGCATTTTAAGGATAAGGTAGTGTTGTGACCTTTTTCACACATCGCCCCATTCAAGATGGGGACCCCTAATTTTTGCTCCATTCTGGTCATTTTGGCTTTGGTTTTTGGTCTCTCTCTCTCTGTCTGTCTCTTTTCTGATGGTCTACTTTCTGGGGACGTTCCCGTCTGCAAGCTTCAACATGAATTTGGCCAAGTCTGAAATTAGGGTTTGAGTCTTTCCAGCCAATTTGAGGTCCAATAGGGTGAATAAATTGAAAATTGAACTCAACGTTCTTGTCAGTATGCTTCCAGCAGGCTTCCGGCAAATTTTCATCAAATTCTGAGCTACTTACTATTTTTAGTAAGTGTGAAATTACATGCAGTTCGTCAGCATTTGTGAGATTCCGACAGTCACACTGCATTTAGAGTGTATCAGACTGCTCGCATGTAGAATTTGAGGAAAAACGGACAACTTACTATTTTTAGCAGTCTGGCTTCCGGCACGAATTTCAGGGTCCAGATGCAGAGTTTTTCTTTGCATGTCTGGATATTCCTTCTGGGTTTTTCGAGACCTTCGCGATGATATAACATGCAAGGCAGAGGCGACCACTTTCAGGATTCAGCCTTCCGAGGCTATTTTAGGGTTTGCATGTCGAGGTTTCTTTTGCATGTCGGGTGATTCCTGATGGGTTTTTCGAGAGCTTCGCGATGGTGTGACATGCAAACGAGATTCTCATCAGTAAGGAACTTGCTATTTTTAGGTGTGTCGGCGACCACTTCCCAGATTGACGAGCGATGCGGTGCGAAACACACAAAAATATCTTTGATGCATGCAGAGCGAATTAGGTTTCCGGCGAGACCCAAAAAGAGGCATAAAAAGTCAGAATTTTCGAAAACCGGTGTAAACCACCGCGATCAGCATTCTTCAGGCTATCTGCTGGTGAAATTTCAAGTCAAACAGAGCACTTACTATTTATAGTAAGTCAATTTGGAAACTGGCTAAAAATAGTAAATTGAGTGCATGCGTCAAGGTCAGCCGGCAGGTCACGTGGTGAGGAGCACCTCATTAAAAATTCAAGTCAATCAGAGCAGTGGAGCTCTCAGAAACAAGAGCTTACTAGTTATAGTAAGCCACCTTCAGAAACATGCTAAAAATAGCAGGTCAGCTAAAAATGGCAGTGTCAACGGAACGATAAGGTTATGAGGATGCTACGTTTAAAGTTTCAAGTCATTCCGGGCTTCAGAGATGCAAATTTAGAGAGCTTACTATAAATAGCAGGGCACGTAAGCTGGCGAAGGATAAGGTAAATTTGTCTAAGTCTGGAACTTCGTCCTGCAGCCATGGCAAAATGCGCCCACATGCTAGCAAGAAGCATAAAAAAATTCTAAGGCAAACTCGTCCTCCTCCTATGGTGAAATGCGCCCAAAAGCAAATGGGTCAAAGGGAAGTCGAACAACTCTCATCCACCTCCACTGGCAAAATGCGCCCAAGGAGTTAACAAGAAGAAAAGCTCAATGAAAGTCAACAAGGTTTATCCTGTTGGCATAGCAAAATGCGCCCAAGGGAGCTCAGGAGAAAGTTTTAAAATTTTCTAAGTGTTTATTTTCATCCTCCAACACATGTGAAATCCGCCCAGCTACAGGAGGCATAAAAAAAAAATTTCTAAGTGTGAGTTCATCCTTCACACAGGGCAAAATGCGCCCAAGGGAAAGAAAGGTCAAGGAAGTCAAAGATATTCATCCTTCAGCATAGGCCGAATGCGCCCACATGACAGCAAGATGCTAAAAAAAAAAAGAAAAGAATTCTAAGGGAAGAAACTCGTCCTCCTCCTACATGAAAATGCGCCCAAAGCATGTTAAGTAAAGACAAAATAAGGAAGTCAAGGTGGCGCTTGAAGTTTCATCCCTCTATACATGCAAAATGCGCCCATGAATCAAAGCAAGCAAGAGTAAGTCAAAGGGTCAACGTATTTCATCCTCCACCACCTCAAATTTGCGCCCATCCTCCTTGCATGCCTAAATGCGCCCAAGTTAGGATGATAAAAGTAAATGAAGCTGGTAAATGAGGTAAAATGTGGTTAAAAATACTTCAAGGCGTGGTAAACTCAAGATAAATGCTGGGCGTTATCCTCCATCATGTGCAAAAGGCGCCCAAGGTGGTAAGTCTTAGAAGATTTTTCCTAGGCGTGGTGAAAGGTGATGAATTCTAGGCGTGATTCTTCTCAAGTGTGAAATAAAATATAAGATGAGTGACAAGATGATTGCTAGGGCGTTGGAAATTTTATATAGAGAATAAAATACAAAGGATGAATAATGCATGCCAGATGAAAAATAAATTAAGTGTGATGCGCCTTCAAGGAAAATTTTCTAAGTAAGTTGATTTTCCCTCGCGGGCAAGATGATCAAAGTTGAGTAAAAATAAAATTTTTTGAGGCAAAATTTTCGAAGTGATTCAAATTTTCTAAGGCACAAATATTTTCTCTCTTGGAGAAAAATGCCTAAGTCTGGAGAGGTGGTGAAGTGTTAGAAAATTTTTCAAAGGTGAAGTTGCCGGAAGTGAAGTCAGTGATTGCCAGCTGCACAGAATTGATACAAATTTGCCAAGTCAGAGCAAAATTCTCAGAGGGGATCGAAGAACGAGGACAAAATTGTTAAAAGAATAATTTTCTAAGGTTCAAAATTCAGAGAAATAAAATGAACCCGTTCGTTGAGCACCCATGGGTTCGATGCGTTCTGGAGAAAATTTTCTTCTGGGTATCGAAGATTATCGATGAGGAGTTGATTTTAAGGTCTTCCACAGCTTGTCGAGAATTTTGGGATAAAGATTTTAAGTGAGCACCAGGTTGATGTATTTCCTAAGGGAAATTTGAAAATTTTCTAAGGCAAAATGAAGAAAATGTGTTTTCAAGGTGAAATTCTCCAGATGATGAGTTTTGCTTAAATCCTTTGTGAAGATAGCTTTCTTATGCCAAAGATGAATAAAATCAAAGTTGTCAGAGCTCCAGCAGGTGAAATGAATTTCTCAAAGATGAAGTTTGTCTAAGGCATGAACTTGAACACAAAGTTGGCGATGAACGCTTGGAGATCAAAGCATGAAAATCAGGTAAGTGAGTCAAGTTTATATCATAAAGTATTCTAATACCCCTCTCCTTGCTTGTTTTGCAGGAGAAATGTTGAGGCCAGAGCACGATGACATGAAGTGGAAGCACGATGATATTACAATCTCGAAGGAAGAAAGTTGCAAGAAAATGGCTAAGTGTTGAAGAAATATTTTCAAGGCTCAAGACGAAAAAGAAGGATGAAGACCCTCAAGTGGAAGAAATCAAAAAGCAACGCCAAGAAAGAAGATCGAGAACAGTGTGAACGCGTCTACAAATGGAATCTTCTAGAAGGATGATGGTGGACATTATGGCGCATTTATTACCCCACTCTCCTCTGTGGCGGTTTTTAGGGCAATATTATTTAGGGCTAAGGTGGCACGATTCTGGCCACTCTATTGATTGTAACCCTAGCCGTCTTTTGGGACTTGGCTAGCTATATAAAGGGGGAGTCCCCCTCATTTGTAAGGCATTAGAGATTAGAATTAGATTAGACATTGGAGTAGTAGACATTGAGAGGGCATTAGAGCTAGATAGTGTAGCATTGTAGAGCATTTTTGCATAATTTGGAGAAGAGAGAAAGTTTTCCCTTTGAAAACTTTTGAGGAGATTGTTGTGTAACACATTTTATGATAATAGATCTTTTCATTGATAATGGAATTCGTCTTGTCATGAAATGCTAGCAAGGTTTCTTCTTCCTTTCGTATCCAAGTAGTTTAAATTCATGCAAGTAGCTTACTTTGGTGTGTGGTGTTTTATTGAGATAACTTCGCTTTATTCCATACCACTAGCGGCTTGTTGATGATAAGTCCGCCTTGCGTGGTCGACTGGAGATTATTTTGTGTTTAACTTCGGTTGTGGTTTACATACTTATATGCGTCGTTCTGATGGTGTATGTATGTTAATTCATAATTTGAACATCTTTTGCTATTTCCCTTGAAGATTGCACCGATTTTGCTGAGGCTGTCCGACGGAGGCTAGGTGAAATCCGGTTGAAGTCTATTGAAGCAAAGCTCCACATATCCTGCATTTAGAATAGAATGTTAGTTTCTTAGGCCCTACACCCTTTTAAATTCAGTTCATTTCCGGTTAGAATTAGGAAACTTGCGCTCACCTGCCAAATCATTTGAATTACACGAAAGCCCTTTGTCTGCTGTTTGTTGTTAGCCGTCGAACAATTGTGTAAGTCCCCTTGAAAATACCAGCAATATCACATCAAGCCAAACTGAGCCTATTCGCACTCAAGGAACCTTGGAGTTGAAAGCATGATCTTACTCGCAATCTTAGCATGCTGAATACTTTGTTCAAGAGAGGATAGGCGTCCGTTGGGAAACTTTATTCTGTGTTGGTGCGGTCTCAAAAACCACGTCAACAGAATTGGCGCTAGAAGGAGGGCGAATAACAGCGACAGCATACAGTTGTGTTGAAGTAGAAAGGGTTTGAAGTACAAAAGTTCTATTGGAGAAAATTATCAGAAGTCAAGATGGTGTTCTCTCAGAGTTGAACGGTCAGCTACATCCTGGATCGTATCAGTTCGTTTTCGCCAGACAAGTTGAAGAGGATCTTGAGGTCTACGCCCAGTTCATATAAAGATTTTGTGGAGTTAGAGCTACCTACGAGATCAAGGAAGAAGAAAGAAAGTCATTCAAGTAAGGAGGCTAAGTCGAGTGAAGAATTTTTATCAAACGAAGAAGTTCAGCCAAGCGAAGAAAGTGGAGAAGAAATTTCGAGCTTATTCAGAACTCCACCTAGTGCTTCGAGGTTTGCTTGGCTGAAACAAGTTCAAGCTGTTGTACAACAGCCAGCCCAAGTTATTGTATATCAAAGGCGACTACCAATTCAAGCAATGGCCCAACCAGGAGGTCAACCAGGAGGTCAACCAGGAGGTCAGCAAGGAGGACAACCCGCTCCAAACGGTGCTACATGGTTGGTTACTAACCCATCTCCGCTAGAGTTTCAAGACTACCATGAGATGCCAAAGAATCCTGAAAATTTTTGTCCTAAGTTCATTGCCAATGATGTTAACTACACGGCCGAGGACCATATCAAGATGTTTGAAGGTCACCTACGCAATAGGCAGATTGGATATGCAGACGTGGCTTGCCGCCTATTTCCATATTCTTTGGGAGAAGAGGCTCATTTTTGGTTCATTCACCTACCAGTGGGGTCTATAAGGACATGGGAGCAGATGAAGGGGGCCTTCATCGGAAAGTTTGGTATACCAGCCACCCCAGTAGAGCTTTATCGTCAATTTGCGGAAGTAAGAAGACAAGACAAAGAGCCCATCCATGCATTCAACAATAGGTTCCAAAAGGCCCTCAATAGGTTACGCACTCCTTATGTTATTGATGACGCTCGAGAAAGCTACTATTCAGCACTTGATCCTTTGACTGCAATGTTCGTAAGATCTCACCCCACTCCAGCAGATATAAATCAAGCTTACGCTAAAGCTGTTGAAGTAAGTCAAGGTTTAGGACAGAATATAACTGGACCCTCATTATACACTGGTCTAGTTACAGTAAACAATCAAGTGCCAACGATCGCCCCAACATGGAATCAACAAGTTCCAGCGCTAAATGCAATTCCACAGCCAGCTTATCAAGTGACAGCACCATCAAGTCAGTTAGTTCTCCATCCTGGGATGCCTTTGTCCCAGACGCAAGCCACACAGCCTGTTTATCTCCAAAACACAGTGCCACCAATAGAGAAAGATGAGATAAAAGATTTAATAGAACAAGTGAAGAGGCTGTCAGCTGAGGTGACTCACCTCAAAAGTCAAAATAATCAGACACAAGCTATGCCACGAAATTATCAGGCACACCAAGGTGCTAACCGAGGATATCAGAGTAATCCTCCAATTCATCAGGATACCCATCAAGGATACCACCAAGATAACAGTCATGGGTATAGAAATAACAATCAAGGATTTCAGAAGAGGTCTTGGAATACAGGACCCAACAACGGAGGTGTCCCGTCACCATTAGACAATCCGCCACCTCCTGAAAACCGTCCTACAGATAGAATTTATATGGCCGAAACTACCTCGTCAGGATGGTGTAGGTTACATAACACGAACCAGCACTCTGAACTTCAGTGCCACGAATTCCAAGTTGTGGCTGGTATTCTCAAAAGTGAAGCAAGTAATACAGGCGTCACAGAAAACCCTCCAATCACAGGATATGAATTAGTCCCAGCACCCAGATATGATCAGGCACTGATGATAGAAGATTGCAATTTCCCGCCTGAGTTTCAAAGTTACACGCCCCCACCAGTTAATCAACAATTTCCATCAGCTTCATCAAACGCTCCCGTGGGGATGCCAGAGTTTCAAATACCGTCGGAAGTTCACGCCACATATGCTTCACCAGAAGAGTCTCTTTATAGAGATGGTTATGTTTTTCCGCCTCTCAACAACAACGTCTTGGTGGAAGGAAGAGGGGAGGTACAAGCTTTTCAAACTACTAGAGGTGAAGCTCCTAAAGTGTATCAGAGGAATTATCATCAGAAAGAGCCGCTTACATCATCAATACCTCCTAATAATTTTACAACTCCGCCACATCCCAACGCAAGCAACAACCCAGGTTTACCAAGAGATTCTCCAGAGTACAGGCGGCAGAATGTAACGCAAGGCGGAGGAGGACAACAAGTTATTCGGCAACCCGTTCATCAAGTTGGGCGAGAATCAAAGGAGAGTCTTCCAAGAGAGGACGTGAAAAGACTTGGCTCTTATGTGCTAGAAGAATTCAAAAGGATGAAGGTTAGTCTCCCCTTACATGAGCTAATGAAGATTTCAGAGGTTCGAGACACAATTTTGAGAAGTGTGTATGAAACGCCCATTGTGAAGGATACTTCCCAAGAAATATCTAGTTCATCAAGGAATCCTCCTGTGAACACACAGTCTCGTCCTGCGCAGAGCACGAACATGGTAGAAGAGGTGCCTCACACTCCATTTGACACGTGGGAAGCTCCGCAACAACCTCAAAACTTTGTAGGTATGGTACAAGGTTCTTCAAACGTTCCTGAAAAGTCATGGATTGAAGATAAAAAGAAACGGTTCAATATTCCTGCAGAGCAAAAGCAAAAACAAGAGCAAACGCAAAATCCAAGACAGGTTGTTCAAGACAATCAAGCTTTAGTGGACAAAAAGGATGAAAAGAAGAATGCTTCAGTAGATGAAAGGAAGAAGCCAGTGGTATTTTATCAAGGGAGGGGTGAGCCAGCCCTGTTTCTGGTCTCAGTTAGAATTTTTGGAAAGTTACTACACAATTGTTTGATTGATTCCGGTGCATCAAGTAATGTCATGCCTTTGAAGGTATGTCAGGCGTTGGGTATAATTCCGCTCCAGACCAACAAGAAAGTGACTCAGCTGGATAAGACTGAAGTTCCAGTTGTAGGGGAATTAAATGGTATTCATATGCAGCTAGCGGCGGACCCCAGAATTCAGAGTCGCATCGACATATCAGTTGTGGATATACCGGATGGTTATGGCATGCTATTGAGCAGAGATTGGTCCAGAAAATTGAATGGATACATTGCGACTGACTTCTCCCACATGTGGTTGCCTTGGAAGGGAGTTCCAAATCAGATAAAAATTGAAAGTACACCGCGGCTCAAATTGATGATCACAGAGTGTGGTGAAAACAGTGATATCTTGTTTGTGGAAACTGATTTGGGTTCATATAGACCCATTAAGAAAGAAGTCCTCACGTTGCAAAGCTCGAAGGGGGAGGAGTTTTTAGAAGATACGCCTGCCTTCACCGGAGTGTTGATTGAAAATGATTCAAGTAGGAATGAGAATGAAGGGACGTTCAGAGATTCTGTGTTAAAGGGTGTAGAGCAAGATGCAGAAAGTGCCCCCATCAAAGACTTATCGTTACCTATCTACGAGGCTTTCCATTCAGAGAACACAGGTGTCATGAGTAAGATAGCCTTGGAGCAAGTTACAGAGATGGTTCAACAAGTCACTTTAGAAGAAGAATGTGGAGAAGTCCATAAGAAAGAAGATTGGGTTCAAACTAGGTATTCTCAGCCGACGCACTTGGAGGAGAAAAGAGATGAAACTCTGGGAAGTTTCACCAAGCATCAAAGGGTCATGAACAGATGGATCGACAAATCATGGTTGGACCCTGGTCAAAATTCTGAGATCCTGGGAGATGATGCATTTAAGTTACGAACAAGAACAAGAGGGGATATCTCGTTGCCAGGCGATGGGAGATTCCTCAAGCATTATTTCCAACCCTAGGTTCTCTCCGAGAGCCTACTTTGTAATATAGTTAGATTAGATTTGCTTTCCCGTTTGTTTGCTTTCCGTTTGCTTTCCTGTTTTCCTTTGTTTTGGTTTTGGTTTGTTGCCCTTTGGGTTTTTGGTTTGGCGTTTCCGTCCCTTGAGTTGTCCGCTCAAGTGGTTTTGGTTTGGAATAGACAAGGATTTTGGGGTTTTCCTGTTGCGATGGGGGGTGATGATGTTTTAACTTTCACAACGTGGTTCCTTTCACTGGAATTTGCATAAATTTTTGAAAAGGACTAAGGTTGTTTTCCTCTTGTTATCATCCAGTTAGAGATTGAACTCGTCTCGGGAGGTTAACCCGTTATTGTGTCTCAACACGCGAGTCTAAAGACCTTAAAAATCCTACCTATTTCCATTCTAGGTCATTTTGGTTTCTTGGGAAAGGTTTTAGCAGGTGAAAATCTTACATCTTGCTTCAGCGCCACTACAATTCTCAAACCCATTGGAGGCTTCATTGCCTGCCAGCCAATTGAGGAATTGATGGAGAAATCAGAGGAAGAAAAGAAAATGTGCTTAAAAGAAATTTTGAAAAAAAAAAACAAGATAAAAGAAAATGAAAATGAAAGAAATATCATGAAATATTGGTTTTGGGAACATACGAGTAACTCCACCGGGGCTATGGACGCCCGGCCGGCAGTGGAGCAATATTCGTGAGGATTGTAGCGACAACCTCATCGGGGCTATTGACGCCTGACTGGCAGCGAGGCAATGTCTAGGATGCTTTTGAAGTTAAGATATTTATATAACCTGCCATGGCCGATTCCGGAAGTCGAGATGGTTTAGAGATGGAACGAATGCACACACTCACAGGGTCTTGGATGAAAGTGTTCTGATCCAATATCGGATTCTTCTCCCCTTTTGAGTAAGTGTCCTTTCTGTATGATGGCTTGAGGAAGACTAATCTGAGTTCAATTCTTAAAGTGTTTTTCAACACTTTCCCGTGGGGATGCCAGATGTTGTGACCTTTTTCACACATCGCCCCATTCAAGATGGGGACCCCTAATTTTGCTCCATTCTGGTCATTTTGGCTTTGGTTTTTGTGTCTCTCCCTCTCTCCGTCTGTCTCTTTTCTATGGTCTGCTTCCTGGGGACGTTCCCGTCTGCAAGCTTCAACATGAATTTGGCCAAGTCTGAAATTAGGGTTTGAGTCTTTCCAGCCAATTTGAAGTCAAATAGGTGAATTAATTGAAAATTTGAACTTAACGTTTTGTTAGTATGCTTCCAGCAGGCTTCCAAATTTTCATCAGATTCAGGTACTTACTATTTTTAGTAAGTGTGAAATTATGCGTTCAAAACAGGCATTTGTGAGATTAAAAGTCTGCCTTTATTGAGTGTATCGAGGCTTGCTACATGTAGAATTTGAGGAAAAGCGGACAACTTACTATTTTTAGCGATCGGCTTCCCAGGCACTTTGAAGTCCCGGTCTTGAGTTTTTCTTGCATGTCTGGATATTCATACGGGTTTTAGCGAGACCTTGGCGATGATATAACATGCAAGGCAGGCGACCACTTCGATTGACCTTCGAGGCTATTTTAGGGTTTGCATGTCGAGGTTTCTTTTGCATGTCCGAATTGATTCGATGGTTTTGAGCCGTGATGGCATTGACATAGCGGAGATTCTCATTGGAAAGGAACTTGCTATTTTTAGCGTGTGTCCCGGCGCCACTTCCCAGCAGTTCAGATTCACGAGCCGATCGCGAGGCCACGAAACACAGACAAACAGATATCTTTTGATGCGCATGCAAATAATTAGGGTTTCCAGCTTCGAGACCCAAAAAGAGGCATAAAAAGTCAGAATTTTCGAAAACCGGTGTAAACCACCGCGATCAGCATTCTTCAGGCTATCTGCTGGTGAAATTTCAAGTCAAACAGAGCACTTACTATTTATAGTAAGTCAATTTGGAAACTGGCTAAAAATAGTAAATTGAGTGCATGCGTCAAGGTCAGCCGGCAGGTCACGTGGTGAGGAGCACCTCATTAAAAATTCAAGTCAATCAGAGCAGTGGAGCTCTCAGAAACAAGAGCTTACTAGTTATAGTAAGCCACCTTCAGAAACATGCTAAAAATAGCAGGTCAGCTAAAAATGGCAGTGTCAACGGAACGATAAGGTTATGAGGATGCTACGTTTAAAGTTTCAAGTCATTCCGGGCTTCAGAGATGCAAATTTAGAGAGCTTACTATAAATAGCAGGGCACGTAAGCTGGCGAAGGATAAGGTAAATTTGTCTAAGTCTGGAACTTCGTCCTGCAGCCATGGCAAAATGCGCCCACATGCTAGCAAGAAGCATAAAAAAATTCTAAGGCAAACTCGTCCTCCTCCTATGGTGAAATGCGCCCAAAAGCAAATGGGTCAAAGGGAAGTCAAACAACTCTCATCCACCTCCACTGGCAAAATGCGCCCAAGGAGTTAACAAGAAGAAAAGCTCAATGAAAGTCAACAAGGTTTATCCTGTTGGCATAGCAAAATGCGCCCAAGGGAGCTCAGGAGAAAGTTTTAAAATTTTCTAAGTGTTTATTTTCATCCTCCAACACATGTGAAATCCGCCCAGCTACAGGAGGCATAAAAAAAAAATTTCTAAGTGTGAGTTCATCCTTCACACAGGGCAAAATGCGCCCAAGGGAAAGAAAGGTCAAGGAAGTCAAAGATATTCATCCTTCAGCATAGGCCGAATGCGCCCACATGACAGCAAGATGCTAAAAAAAAAAAGAAAAGAATTCTAAGGGAAGAAACTCGTCCTCCTCCTACATGAAAATGCGCCCAAAGCATGTTAAGTAAAGACAAAATAAGGAAGTCAAGGTGGCGCTTGAAGTTTCATCCCTCTATACATGCAAAATGCGCCCATGAATCAAAGCAAGCAAGAGTAAGTCAAAGGGTCAACGTATTTCATCCTCCACCACCTCAAATTTGCGCCCATCCTCCTTGCATGCCTAAATGCGCCCAAGTTAGGATGATAAAAGTAAATGAAGCTGGTAAATGAGGTAAAATGTGGTTAAAAATACTTCAAGGCGTGGTAAACTCAAGATAAATGCTGGGCGTTATCCTCCATCATGTGCAAAAGGCGCCCAAGGTGGTAAGTCTTAGAAGATTTTTCCTAGGCGTGGTGAAAGGTGATGAATTCTAGGCGTGATTCTTCTCAAGTGTGAAATAAAATATAAGATGAGTGACAAGATGATTGCTAGGGCGTTGGAAATTTTATATAGAGAATAAAATACAAAGGATGAATAATGCATGCCAGATGAAAAATAAATTAAGTGTGATGCGCCTTCAAGGAAAATTTTCTAAGTAAGTTGATTTTCCCTCGCGGGCAAGATGATCAAAGTTGAGTAAAAATAAAATTTTTTGAGGCAAAATTTTCGAAGTGATTCAAATTTTCTAAGGCACAAATATTTTCTCTCTTGGAGAAAAATGCCTAAGTCTGGAGAGGTGGTGAAGTGTTAGAAAATTTTTCAAAGGTGAAGTTGCCGGAAGTGAAGTCAGTGATTGCCAGCTGCACAGAATTGATACAAATTTGCCAAGTCAGAGCAAAATTCTCAGAGGGGATCGAAGAACGAGGACAAAATTGTTAAAAGAATAATTTTCTAAGGTTCAAAATTCAGAGAAATAAAATGAACCCGTTCGTTGAGCACCCATGGGTTCGATGCGTTCTGGAGAAAATTTTCTTCTGGGTATCGAAGATTATCGATGAGGAGTTGATTTTAAGGTCTTCCACAGCTTGTCGAGAATTTTGGGATAAAGATTTTAAGTGAGCACCAGGTTGATGTATTTCCTAAGGGAAATTTGAAAATTTTCTAAGGCAAAATGAAGAAAATGTGTTTTCAAGGTGAAATTCTCCAGATGATGAGTTTTGCTTAAATCCTTTGTGAAGATAGCTTTCTTATGCCAAAGATGAATAAAATCAAAGTTGTCAGAGCTCCAGCAGGTGAAATGAATTTCTCAAAGATGAAGTTTGTCTAAGGCATGAACTTGAACACAAAGTTGGCGATGAACGCTTGGAGATCAAAGCATGAAAATCAGGTAAGTGAGTCAAGTTTATATCATAAAGTATTCTAATACCCCTCTCCTTGCTTGTTTTGCAGGAGAAATGTTGAGGCCAGAGCACGATGACATGAAGTGGAAGCACGATGATATTACAATCTCGAAGGAAGAAAGTTGCAAGAAAATGGCTAAGTGTTGAAGAAATATTTTCAAGGCTCAAGACGAAAAAGAAGGATGAAGACCCTCAAGTGGAAGAAATCAAAAAGCAACGCCAAGAAAGAAGATCGAGAACAGTGTGAACGCGTCTACAAATGGAATCTTCTAGAAGGATGATGGTGGACATTATGGCGCATTTATTACCCCACTCTCCTCTGTGGCGGTTTTTAGGGCAATATTATTTAGGGCTAAGGTGGCACGATTCTGGCCACTCTATTGATTGTAACCCTAGCCGTCTTTTGGGACTTGGCTAGCTATATAAAGGGGGAGTCCCCCTCATTTGTAAGGCATTAGAGATTAGAATTAGATTAGACATTGGAGTAGTAGACATTGAGAGGGCATTAGAGCTAGATAGTGTAGCATTGTAGAGCATTTTTGCATAATTTGGAGAAGAGAGAAAGTTTTCCCTTTGAAAACTTTTGAGGAGATTGTTGTGTAACACATTTTATGATAATAGATCTTTTCATTGATAATGGAATTCGTCTTGTCATGAAATGCTAGCAAGGTTTCTTCTTCCTTTCGTATCCAAGTAGTTTAAATTCATGCAAGTAGCTTACTTTGGTGTGTGGTGTTTTATTGAGATAACTTCGCTTTATTCCATACCACTAGCGGCTTGTTGATGATAAGTCCGCCTTGCGTGGTCGACTGGAGATTATTTTGTGTTTAACTTCGGTTGTGGTTTACATACTTATATGCGTCGTTCTGATGGTGTATGTATGTTAATTCATAATTTGAACATCTTTTGCTATTTCCCTTGAAGATTGCACCGATTTTGCTGAGGCTGTCCGACGGAGGCTAGGTGAAATCCGGTTGAAGTCTATTGAAGCAAAGCTCCACATATCCTGCATTTAGAATAGAATGTTAGTTTCTTAGGCCCTACACCCTTTTAAATTCAGTTCATTTCCGGTTAGAATTAGGAAACTTGCGCTCACACTGCCAAATCATTTGAATTACACGAAAGCCCTTTGTCTGCTGTTTGTTGTTAGCCGTCGAACAATTGTGTAAGTCCCCTTGAAAATACCAGCAATATCACATCAAGCCAAACTGAGCCTATTCGCACTGAAGGAACCTTGGAGTTGAAAGCATGATCTTACTCGCAATCTTAGCATGCTGAATACTTTGTTCAAGAGAGGATAGAGCGTCCGTTGGGAGACTTTATTCTGTGTTGGCGCGGTCTCAAAAACCACGTCAACAGGTAGATGCATTATCATCTAGTGCATAAACACATCATAAACTGATGACTTATTACTCTTGATTGGAATAGAACTTTGCCTTGTCTCCTCTTTCCTAGCCTCATTGGACAGTGATTTATTGTGCAAAGGGCGCGTGAACGCATCTCAAAGTGGACTCCTTCAAGGTGTTCCACCCATCTTGGGACTGTCCATCAGTGGAGCGATTTACCAGCCTTTCCCTCCACAAATGCACTGCCCTTATTGAGCACTAGCGAAAGGGAAAATTTTGGCCCAAAGTCTATCCTTATAGTAAAAGTCATAGTAGCTTACGATATACAATAATTTCCGCAAGCATCATTATTGGACTCTTAAATAATATCCCTTTATCTCTAGATGTGGAATTTATCATTATACCATCTCACGGTTAATTCCAATTCATTAACTATCATTTATATAGAGTACATATCATTATAACATCATTCATTGATCAGTCTTTATAAGACTTGGACTATGTCCATTCCTTGATCAAAACATTCTTATATTAACATATCATGAGTATTCTATGGCATGCATCTATGATATTTCATTCTATGTTGACATTTCATTCTATTTAGACATTATTATGATAGCTACCTTATGCTAACATATTCTGTACCTTGTCATTACTATCATTCTTGTTCTATGATAGTATTTTCAATTAGTTTTTATATGCAGATCTGTTCTACCTTATATTAGCATTCCACTCTAACATGTTATTACATTACAAACTATTTCATGCTATGTCTTATTCCAATCAAAAGTATTGTGCAGCATTATGATCAGATTGCTGTTATATTCAAACATAAGAGACATTAATTGTGATAAGGAACTTACCTCAGTTTGCTGCTCTGTATTTTATCAGATCTACTTACCTCAATTTGCTGTCAGAATATCCTCTTTCTTTCTTTTTCTCTCCAACCACGATTCTTTCTTCCATGATTATAACCTACTAATGTATCTGCTGTTTATATCCACAAATATTTCTTTCTTTCAATCCGATGCTTCCTACTCAGATTTCCAATTGATTTCCTATTCACTGATATCTCCTGTCCCTTATTTCCTGTTAATATATATCTATGTTTAAATCTGATTATATACTATTTTGTTGCCTTTCTGAGTACAGACCATTTTTTAATTTATTTTTATTGAATGCCATTTCTCTCCCCTTTGAACTGTTCTTCCTTATGTATCCTCCCATGAGGAAGAGTCACACCCTTTCTCTCATGTTATTGTCTTTACAAGGGGTGTAACCCTTCATGGCCAAGCGCCACCTTTAATTTAGTTACCTTAAACGCTGCCTTTAACCAATTTCAAAACGAATTCGAAACCTGTTCCACACATTCCTTGCAATCCATGTCTTTATGCTAGGCGTTGGTTTCTTGAGTGGGAGTTAGAAGGTAATTCGAAGGTAATACTGAAGGTGACGGCCTTCAATGTAATAGCAAACAATTAAAATAAAATATCGACCTTCTTCTCAAATTGGTATCATTGGTGGATTATAACATTGGAGGACGATTTCATTAAATTGCTTTACCATTCCAATGCTGCTCAAGACGTTTTCATCTTCAGCTCCCAATACTTCCACGCCTTTTCTTGAAGCCTCTTTGAATGATCCACGACTTCCTCATTACTTGTGCAATGACTTTTCCGGGCTCCATTAATTCTTTATTCCCATATGAGTCTTTCCTGATGATATGTATTGCTAGCAAATTAATGTTTCGGTTTCAAGATATTAAATCCTCCTTAATTAAGAGTGCAGACCAGGGGATTTAAGCGGCGTTATAAGTTCTTATGATGGCGCCAAGAGTGAATTAAGCCCCAACTTTCTTGATATAAAACGACTGCTACTATTTTCTTTGTGTTCCACGAATCTTATTCTTTCTTGCATCAACTTTAATCCTCTTTTTCTTGTAATTTTTGTCTTAACTCGCCTCTAGTTATTTTACCCTCTATTTCTCTATTCTATTTATATTTACTTTTCTCCTCACCCACTCCTTATTAATCTCAACACATCTTTACTTATTATAATATATTGTATATTTGTTTATGTTAGTTATTATTATATTATAATTGTAATAACAGATTTTATATCCATATATTTTATATTTATTTATTATAGATCATAATTTCTATCTGTATTTGATTATTTAAATTTTCTTATGAAAATCATATTATCCATTATATTTATAATTGTAATTACAATATTGTTTTATGTTTATTTTTATATTAATTTTATACACTTTAATATCTATTATATCATAACCATGTTTATGACGTTATTAATAATATTCATAATTATAATATTGTCTTGGACAATTATAATTATGTAATATCAAATGGATAACTTTACTATCTAAAATGTCACGTTTGGGGGACATGACATACAGCCAATTGACATTTTGTCAAACACTTGGCATGCATACTAATATGTTGTTCATGAAAGATATAAATATGCTCCTTTTACAACAATATATGACCAACAACTTATAACTCCTTAATTGCAATATAATGTCCAATACAATGTTGTTAAAGAAAAGCCAAGACTCTTGGCATTACAATAGACTTCAATATATGATATTGCTGATAACAAACATGCACCTACAGCTGATATGCAAACTATTTTATATCTTATGATGGATGCAAACAAATGTAGAAGAACCTGGTTACAAGATGCGCCCTTGATAGGAGATGATGAAGCAATCACCAAAAATGCAAAATGGACTCCTTTCTAGCCAAATCGAAGTCCTTAACCAGCCGCCCCTGTTTCTGATATGAGTGATCAAAATAAATAGTACGCAGCCTCCTTAACCTCCAATCAGCATCAAACTTCATTGGATAACCCTCATGAATGGAGCGCTCCCCTTAGAAGGAAAAATCGATGCATATTAGATCCTCCATGAGCAAAATCGCGCCACTTCCTTAAGCTGGTATGTTGACTGAAAATCTATATCAGAATATTATATTATGTAAATCGACCTTATAGCTGAAGATGTGAAGTGATCTCAAGCTGCAAAAATGATCTCCTTCAGCACTAATTGAACCTCCTCCAAAATTGGCCTTTGGCCACAAATTTTGATGCAATGAGAAGTCTGACATAACTCCTCCTATCAGCTGCAACCCTTCGGTAGATAGTTTCACTACCTCAGTTATGCAAATCAATGGTATAATTCATACCCAAAGACCTTCAATTTTTTCTATAGAAACCCCAAGTCTCCACCACAACAAGCATATCACAGTCAATGTCAAATGTCCTCGATGTTGAACAATGACCAACTCCTCCTATTTATTATTTTCTCACCAAGTCTAGGGTGGCCATCTAGAAGCTTCTCTAATATTCTTTTATTTTATTTTTAGTGACTTTATAATAATAATAATTTATTTTGAGTCACTATATTAAATTAATTTAATATAAGGTTACTTTTAATTTTTTAATATTTTAATAACCTTATAAAATAATTAATTTAATAATTTCTCCCTTATTTCTCTATTTAGCCTTCCGGAGCAAAGAGGCTAAATAAACACTACGACGGCCACTAAGAAGGGGACATTACATTCTAGTATGCGGGTATGATGAATTTTTTGTTGGGTATGGTATGTTTGGGTATGGCTGTATTTTTTATTTATATATATATATATACAAAAAAATTTAAAAACTATATAGAATTGTAAATACATTTGATACAAATATATCATGCATCATATAATATTATATTTTGAATCTTTGATAGTATGATACTTCATCATTGATCAATGGTAGTGTTGTGACCATTTCACACATCACCCCATTCAAAATGGGGACCCCCTAATTTTTGCTCCATTCAGGTCTTTTGGCTTGGGTTTTTTGGTCTATCTCTCTCTGCCCTTTTCTGGTGATGTACTTGTTATTTGACCTAGGATTTGAATTTTGGCTAAGTCTGGAGGGATTTTTGATGAATTAGGGTTTACATTCTTCAGACAACTTTAAGGTCAAATTGAGTTGGGTGGTCGAATTCTGAGCTTAGCACTGCTATCAGTATACTTCGAGCAGACTCCCCCTGAATTTTCATTGAATGCCAACAACTTTCTATTTTTAGTAAGTGCCAACTTTGGGGCTTGTTTTCTTGAGATTTTCAAATTCTAACAACTACACTGCACTTTGAACACTGAGAACTCATCACTTGCAAAATTTGAGCTGAAACGGACAACTTGCTATTTTTAGCGGTCCTGCCTTCGAAGGCCACCTTTAGGGTTTGCATGTTGAACTTTCAGATGCATGTCTGAGGATTCCTTCTGGGTTTTTTGAGACCTTCGCAATGATATAGCATGCAAAACAAGATGATGGCTTTCAATAGTTTGGGCTTCGGAGGCTATTTTTAGGGTTTGCATGCAAGATTTCTCAGCATATGTCAGCATAATCTTCCTGGGTTTTCCAAGAGCTTCGCAACGAGGTAACATGCAAGCGAAGGTGGTCACTTTTTCAGGACTTGCTATTTTTAGCCAGTGCTCGCATGTTGATGATTTTTCTGGGTTTTTCAAGATATCTCAGGCAGTGTGACATGCAAACTCATCTGGCAACTAGTTGGTCACTTTTTTAGCTATTTACTATTTTTAGCAGGTTCACTTCGATAGCTGCCCAACACTTCAGAATCACAAACATAATGACATGCAACAGAAACGGAGTTGAACGAAGGTCATTCAGGGCACATGCAAGATGAATTAGGGTTTTGAGCTTCAGGACCCAAAATGAGGGGTCAAACGCCAAAATTTCCGAAAACCAAGGTATCCCATCATGATCAGCATCTTTCAAGGAGTTCGCTGGTAAATTTTGAAGGAAAATGGAGCACTTAATATTTATAGTAAGCCACTTCTGAAACAGGCTATAAATAGTAAATCAGCATCAGGCGCCAGTGTAAATGGGCAAGTCTACTGATGAGGGTCACGACATTCAAATTTCAAATCAAACGGAGTTGTGGAAGTCTCGAAATCAAGCAGTTGCTATAAATAGTAAACCACCTCCAAAAACATGCCAAAAATAGCAGGTCAGCGCGAGGCATCAGTATGAATAGGTCAAGCAAGTGATGAGGACCCCATGGCGCGAAATTCAGGTCAAACGGAGTTGCAGAGGTTCGAGAATCAAGCACTTGCTATTTTTAGCAAGCCTATGCAGAGGAATTAGGGTTTCCTGGAATCAAGGGCGAAACACAACATTCACACAGAAGCAGTATCCAACCACGATCAACACCCTTCAAGCAACCAGCACGCAATTTTTGAGTACATTTTGAGCAATTACTATTTTTAGTAAGTTGCTAAAAATAGCAGGTATAGACAGGCATTAGACGCCAGCAGCACAATCACATCACGAGGTTCGAAATAAAGTGAAAATCAAGCTTTTTGGAGCTTGAAATCGGCTCAAAATGCAAAGTTTGAAAAACTTTCTAAAAATAGAAAGCTAGGGCAAGCCAGGGGCGTCGTGAATAAACCTCTCCAAATCAAACGAAACTATGAAAAATTCACCAAGTCTAAGAAATTTTGAAGTCCAGCATGTGAAATGCACCTCAGCTGCCTGAGGATGATGAAAATTCTTCTAAGTCTGAGAAATTTGAAGTAGGCATGGTCAAATGCGCCTTTGAAGTTGAAAGTTGTCAAAAAAATTTCTAAGTCATCAAAACTTGAAAAGCCTCAAAGTGTTTCAAATTTGAAGAGAGACCCTCCAAATGCGCCTTAACTCAAAGAAGGAGATTAAAATTTCACTAAGGCACTTAAATTTGAAGTATGATGCCTCATTTGCACCTAAGGAGAGAAGAGGACACTTAAGAATTTTTCTAAGTCACCAAAATTCAAAGTTGACCCCCTCATATGCGCCCCAAGCAAGGATGGGAGTTAAAAAAATTTTCTAAGGCAATAAAACTTGGAGTAGCCCCCCTTGAATGCACCCTTGAAGAGAAGGAGGTTGAAAATTTACTAAGGCATGCAAATTTGAAGCAGGACACCTCATTTGCGCCTAAGGAGAAGAAGAAACTTGAAAATTTTCTGAAGTGTTTGAAACTTGAAGCTCTGCCCTTCATATGCGCCTTTGACTGGAGGGGTGAGTTAGAATTTTTTATAAGGCAACAAGAGTGGAAGTTGGCCACGGTAAATGCGCCCATCAAAGGTGTGATGACTTAAAGATATTTCTAAGTGGTGGAAAGTGGAAGGAATGCCCCTTGAATGCACCCAGCTTGTGGAATGGAATTGATAAATTTTCTAAGGCATGTAAAGTAAAAGTCCAAGCCCTCATATGCGCCTGTGAAGAAGGGTAGAAGGTGACTAAAATATTCTAAGGCGTAGGAATTTGAAGAGAGCACCCCATATGCGCCTTCACTTGGAGATGAGTGTGGTTTGGAAAATTTTCTAAGGCATCATAACTTGAAGCTAAATACCTCAAATGCGCCTTGACTAAAGCTGGAGATTGATGGAAATAAAACGCCTAAGTGTTGTAAATTGGAAGCTCTGGGTCCTAAGTGCGCCCTTGATGAGAGATTGAAGGAAAATCTAAGTATTGGAAATTGAAAGCCTAGGGGCTGATATGCGCCTAAAGGTTAAAGGGGAGAATTGATATGTACTAAGTATTGCAAACTCAAAACTTGGAGTAAATACCCCCATATGCGCCCAAAGGAAGAGGAACCTCAAAATTTTTCAAAGTGTTTGAAACTTCAAGCCTAGCCTATGAAATGCGCCCACCTTTGAAGGAGAGTAGAAGGTGATAAATTTCCTAAGGCGTATGAATTAAAAGTGATACCCCCATATGCGCCTAACTCAAAAGTTGAGGTTGAAGATAAAATTAAATGTCTAAGGGGTGAAATGCGCCTAGCCTTGGATGAAGGTTTTGAAAATATTGCTAGGCGTGTGAAATAAAAGCTTAGACCCCCAAGTGCACCTAACATTGAGAGGGGAATATTAATATTTTCTAAGCTTGGAGAAGAGTTGAAAATTATTTTATTAAAAGATGGAGAAGTCATCTACACCTGGCATAAAAAAAATCAAATGGAAATTTTTGTAAGCTTGTGATGAATTTCCTAAGGCGTTAGAAAGAAAATTGAAGTTTGTTTTAATAACAAAAAAATGCCCATGCTAGAGGAATTAAATAAAATTTGATTAAAATTATTTTCCAAAAGTTCAAAAAAATCAAATGTTCCCCTTCGTTTAAACACATGAAATTTTTTTAAGTCGGGAGATATTTGGCAAGGGGAAAATTTATTTTGGAAGGAAAATAATTTTTGCCTAGTGATTTTAAAATACTGAACCCACAACTGATGAAATTTTTCGGGCGCAAAATGAATTTTTCTAAGGCACTGGCGAAGGAAATAAAATAAAATTTCTCAAGAGAAATAAAAGGCGTTGAGATTAAATTTTAAATTTTAAATACGCCATTGTTTGAAAATAAATTTTTATGCTAGAGTAATTTTAATAAGTTTCTCAAAATACTTCAGTCAATTGAAAATAACTTGCAGTCGAGGAGGGAAATTTTAAATTCAAATGAGGAAAGAATCTTCCAGAATAGCTAATTTCTATGATGACTCTATGACAGCTGAGAAATTCTCTTAAATTGGAAATTTTCTAAGTAGTGGGGAAGTGAATTTATGGTGACTACTAAACTGGGCATCTGCTTTCAGTTATAAAAACTCTGAAGCTATTCATTTTTCTTCACAAATTGCAGAGTTGAAAATTATGCTGAGGCTGAAAGTGATTGCTGAGTGAGTGAGAAATTTATGAGTTGAATTATTTTTTTAAGTTGTTGAAGTTGAGAGTGCTGAGTTTAAAGAGGGTGAGTGCTGAGAAGAAGGAAATTCTGAAGTAAGAGTGTTGAGCTTGATTTTTCAAAGTGCTGAAAGTAATATTGCTGCAAGTTGCTGAAGCTTGAAGTTTTAATTTCGGTGTTATAATTCTCAAGGTTTGGAATTGAAGTTTTAATGTTGAAGTTTTTTATTTTTGAAGCCAACTCCACTTGCTAGCCATCTCACGATAATTTTATTTTCTAAGTTAGAATTATAATGCTTGATTTTTATTTTGTAGATGGCTGAAGGTTGAAGAGGAGATGCTGCCGGAACAACCAAGGCTGCAGCCAGAGTTGGCAAAGAAAATGCTTCTAGGCAGGCCATTATTAAACAGCTGAAGAAGCCTTTCATTCCTGAATCAAAGTTTGTGTCGAAGCTGGGAGGTCTGATTGATACCAACTTGGGATCATTCAACCTTGAGGCATTCAAAAGAAGAATATACGGGCAAGGTGGTTATCCTCCGTCGGTGACTTCGTACAATATTCTGAGAAGTGGGTTATATGCAGTTGTCGGTTTCCTGCCAGCGATTTGATGTCCGGAGCTGATTATGGAGTGTGCGAACTACTACAATTCGGACCACTGAACAATTGTTTCTCCAAAAGGCAAGCTACTGGAAAATTTTACACCTGAGGCAATTGGCGAGGCGTTTGGGATTCCAATATAGACAGAATGTTGTACAAGTCGAAGGAGAGGGCTGATAAGATGTATGCTTCATCTTTTGATAGGTGTGCAAAAATGATTGACACGACATGGATGAGGAAGCCAAAGCCTCCTGACACCAAGCTGCCGAAGTAGATCATATCAGAGGAGCTGAAGCAAGAATACTGCGATTTGATCATGATGCTCAGTCGGGTGAATGGCATCGCACAGGCATATGCTTTCAAGCTTTGGATGTTTTTCTACATCAACATGGTGCTAGAAGGAAAAGAATATGTAGATTGGGCGAAGATGATCAGTGATAACATTGATGAGCAGTTCAGAAGCTTAAGGAGAACGAAGACGTTCTACATGAGCTCATATGTCATTTATATGCTGGCTCGAATGACAAGATATAAGGGGCTGACATACCAGGAGCCGATTGGGTGTGGCTCTGGTCAATTCAAAATTCATGAAGCTTGCAGGCAGTTACATTTGACAAGCACCTCTCACTTCAAAAGAGTGAATGATGCCTTTACAATGTACATCACAAGGACTCTTCAACGAAGAACGCAACAAAGAATATCTAAAGAAGAACAGAGGCTGATTGAAGAGTATGGGTTTTGGTTTATCCAATTCCCGAAGTTCACTTATGTAAGGCTGCCAGGGTACCGTTCATATGCCTACCGACTACCAGGGTACCCCACAGATAGAATGATAATGCTCGAAGTGTCAAGGCAACTCATAGCCTATGACAAAATTATAAGGAAGAAGAAGAAAGGAGGTTTGCACTTCCCTATTGTTATGGGGAATTTGCTTGAGGAGTTCCCTTCTTTGCAGGCAGCCAAGGAGGCAGAGGATGAATTACAGTTTTACCACCTCACTCTCCACATCAGCTGGCAAGACTTTGATCCTTGAGGGAAGATTGGAACTGTACAAGGTGAAGGATATAGGCACAAGGCTCATGTAGAAGATTTTTGGGCGAATGCATTGTAAGATGAAGCTGAAATTAGAAGGAGGATGTTCTCTAGATTGCCCCTGAAGTTGATCAGAGAGTGTGAGGTTGTCCAGGTTCCAGATCAAGTTGATGAAGATGCTAGCATAACGCACCTAGACTATGAATCAATAAAGGACATGCCAATCCCACCACCGAATTGGGTGGAGCCAGAGATCACGGACTTAGACACTTTGTCTATGCCTGTCTTGACTTTCACGAGGAGCTGGGTGGATGGGCATGTTCACAGGTTAAAGAGAAGATCAATTTCCCTCACATACAATCTCATGGGTGATCGGAGGCCACCAGTGTCAATAAAGAAGAGGAAGCAAGTTTCCCAGTCGACAGAACCATGAGTGGAGGAGCCAGTTCAGCCTGAGCCTCAGAGGACGGAGGCATCGCCCACACAGTTGTTGGCTCATTTTTCCATTGTGCAAGAAGTGTCAATATTTGCAAGTCAAAGGGATAGAGTGGCTGAAGAGCAAGAGATGGAAGAAGTTAACCAGCCATTGTCGAGAGAGCCTAATAGTTAGAGCGCCAATGCTCCTGAGAGTGCCGATTAGCTAGATGAAGGTGAAGAAACAGAGACAGACATTCGCTTTGATTGTGCACTTGAGGCAGCCTTTGAGGATGAAGACATCACGAAACTTGAGGTTCGGGGTTTTGAGGAGGACAGCCAGCGTATGGAGACAGATGAGCCTCAACCAAATGTTGTTGAGGAGGAGATTCATGAAGTTGAAGCAACAGAGGAGCAGCCCCTTATTGTCTACGGTGCTCAGTGGGATGTCCCAAATTGGCTCACGAGCGCAATAAGGAGAGATCAAGAGGACGACACCGACCCAGCAGTAGAAATGGAAGAGCTCCTAAACAGAGTAAGTGGGTCACCTAAAAGGAAGAGAGCCAGGAAATATTCCAGGATAGAAATGGATCAGGCTGGTTCTTGTACTCTCCATATTGCAATTCCAAGGGAGGAGTGTGATCTGGGTGATGTGATGCCTGAGAATTACACAGTCACTGCAATTGAATTAGGGAACCTCACTAGAGCACAGGTGGTCGAGGAGGCTGAAAACTCTTTCCAGGCGCTGAAATATAGGCTGCTACGAAAAGAAGGAAAGTACAAGAAATTGAGAAAGGAGCATAAGGCATTAGTTGGGTATGTACGGCATCTAGCACGTCCGTGTGCTCAAGAAAACCCAACGGTGGAGTTTCCACTTGAGCTTCCACGGGAGTCAATCAACGAGCTCGAGGAGATGAAGAAGGCCATTCAGGAGGGAGATAAGTGGATTGGCGGTGTTCGCGAGGAGGCTGAAAGATTCATTATAGATCTTGTCTCCTCTTTCCAGCATGCTTCTGGTATCCTCTCACGCTTGGAGAACATCGAGCAGGCTTGGAACGATACTCATATATTTCAAGATAAAACTATTCCTTGCCTAGCTGCTTTGATGCACATGCCAATGCAAACGTTGGTTGAGGAAGGGGTGATTCAAGCAAGGGATATATATGATTTTCCTGGCTGGTATTCTACTGCATTCACTAGCCGAGGTTTCTTCGACACAGCAAAAATGGAGTCGGCCAAAATCAGAAAGGCTATGGGGAATATTTATGAAGGCATCCTCAATACGCTGGAGGCATTGTTCACCAAGAGACTAACTCCCGAGGAAGTGGAAGTAGATGGATTAAAGGGGAGATTGCAGCCTTTCTTCTCAGAAATGAGGGTGCTTGCTCAGGTGGACTTTGAAAATATCTCCACGTTCTCAGCCATTATTCAAAACACGTAGGAATCCATCGAGAGTTGGAGAAAGTCTTGTATCCGGCAGGAGCAGACGATTGCTATCCTCGAGTATCAGCTCAACCTTACTCCGGCGATCTCTAAGCAAGAAGTTGATGCAGTGCTGGCCCAGTTCGTAGCTTACGCAATCAGAGAGAAGAACAATGGGAACAGGGTCCTGGACGAGAATCTTCTAGAAGGATAGTGGGCATTAATTGCCCATAGTGGTCAAAGGAGGAATCTGCTATCTTTGTGCTCATTAATTGCACCACTCCACCTTCTAGCGGTTTTTAGGGCAGAATCTGTCTAGGGCTGATGTGGCTCGAATCTGAGCTGTCCATTGAGATTGGCCAGCTATATAAAGGGGTCCCCCCCTAATTTGTACATCATTAGACTAGAGAATAGGCATTCTGCTAGAGCATAGAGAGACAATTTAGAGTTAGAATAGTTTCATTGCATGCCATTGTTTGAAGGAGAAGGAAAGTTCTCCCTTTGAGAATTTTGTAAGGAATTGTTACGAAGACTTTCATAATAAAAGAGTTTCATTGATTGGTGAATTTGTCTTTTGTTATGAGCAGTTAGTGAGGTTTTGTTGATGTGATTTTTGTGACCGCACCAATCAGCAGAACAAAGTTGTCCGAAGGCTACTCCATTCTCTCTTGATCAAAGTATTTTGTGCGCTAAGATTGCGAGAAAGTTCGCACGTTCAACTCCAAGGTTCCGAAATGCTTTGGAATACCCTTAGTTGGTTGGATGTGAATTGTTGTTTTTATGAGGGGACTTACACAATTGTTCAAAAGGTCTTACAGTTAACAATAGATAGATGATTTGGAAGGGGATTTTATGCAAATGATTTAACGTTGAGGTATGTATTTTCCTAAAACTAGCCAAAAATGTGCGGAATGTAAATAAATGTAGGGCCTAAGAAATTTATATTCTATTCTAAAGGCGGGACATGGGATCAATCTAGACATCTTCAACCAAACTCTGCTCGGCCTCACGCTGGACAACTTACACAAAGTTGGTGCAATCTTCAAAGGAATAGTAAGAAATTTTCAAGTTACAACCCAGCATCAAGATACCGTCAAAATGACGCATACCAAGGCATAAGCTACAACTGAAGTTAGGTTTATGAAATGCTCCAGTAGACCACACAAGGAAAACTTACCGTCAGCAAGCCGCTAGTGGTATGGAATAAAATGAAGTTGCCTTGATCAATGCCACAAATCCACAACTACTATCTACTTGCATGAAATGAAAATGCTAATCTTAAACTATTTTACGCTACTTGGAGTCGAAGGGATGAAGAAACCTTGCTAGCTATCCATAACAAAGACAAATCTCACCATCAATGAAAAGATCTTGTATTATGAAAGTTTTACACAACAATCTCTTACAAAAGTTTTCAAAGGAAAACTTTCCTTCTCCTCCAAACTATGCTATCAAACTATCAAGCAAAATGTCTACCTTCTAATATCTCCTCTAATCTGATCTCTATTCTAATTTCTAATGAATTACAAATGAGGGGGACTCCCCCTTTATAGATGGCCCAATCCAATGGACGGCTCAGATTACAATCAAAAGAATGGCTAAGATTGAGCCACCTCAGCCCTAACCCTAAAAACCACCAGAATAGGGAGTGGTACAATAAATGAATCAAATATTCCCACTCACTCCCAAAATAGTAAAGGCAATTAATGCCCATAATCAATCTTCTAGAAGGTCATCATCTAGAAGTGCATTCCCATTCTCCTTTTCTCTGGCTACAAACTCAATGAACCTGGCAAGCACAGCCTTGACCTCCTGAACTGAAATAGGTGGAATGCAATCAAGCTGAAACTCTAACACTGTGACTGACTGCTCGTGTCGTGTGCAAGACTTTCTCCAAGCAACTAAGGCATCCTGTGTACTCTGAATCAAGCTGGAGAAAGTAAAAGTGTTTTCAAAGTCGTCCTGCACAAAGGTCTTCACCTCCGAAAAGAAAGGTGCCAGCCTACTCCTCAAATTATCAGTAGTCACCTCATCGGGATTCAGCTGTCTAGCAAAGATTGCCTCCAAGGTGTTCTAGACTCCATCAATGATGTTAGTCATTGCCTTCCTGACTCTGGCCGAATCCGCCTGTGCTGCGTCAAGGAAACCACGCCCTGTGATTACCGAAGAGTACCATCTAGAAAAGTCATACCTATCATTCTCTTGAATGACCCCTCCATCAATCAGCATCCGCAAAGGAACATGCCTCAATGCCTCTAGACGCTGAATAACCTTGTTTTGATAAATGGAAGTATCACCCCAGGCCTGATCAACTGCCTCCATATGTGCCGTAATACTAGAAGCTTGCTGGAAAGCATGAGCAAGGTCTTCCATGAACTTTTCTATCTTGGCACGAACTCCTGTAACCCATTTATCTGCTTCCTGTGCCATCTTTCTCAATTCCAACAAGCCGCTAACTGACTCTCTGGATAACTCGGCTGGAAGCTCTATTCCTAGAATCTCCTGCTCGCAAGGACGAGACAAGTGTTGTACGTATCCTATCAATGTCTTATGTTCTTTCTTCAATTTCTTATACTGTCCTTCCTTCCTAAACAGTCTATCCTTGAGCGCCTGATAGGAGTTATCACATTCTTCAACAATTTGTGCACTTGTGGGACGTCCCAATTCCAAAGTTGTGACCACATAGTTCTCTGGCACTGCTTCGTCTCGATCACAATCAACTTGTGGCACCGCCATATGAAGGGTGTGAGAGCCATCCTCATCAGTTGATATCTTTGGAAATTTTCGTGCTCTCTTCTTTTGTGGAGGCGCGTTGATCCTGTTCAAAAACTCTTCCATCTCAATTGCTGGATCAATCTCTTCATTGGGGCTTCTTCTCATCCTATCTCTGAGCCAATCAGGTACAACATGCTGTATATCAAATGGCTGTTGTTCTTGTGCCTCTACCTCACGGACTTGTTCAACTTCTATATCATTCTGGCGAGGCTGATCGTCCTCTAGTGGCTGAGTATCTCCTGAAACTATATCATCATCGTCCAAAGCCGCCTCTAACTCCCGCTGAAACTGAGGGTCGGTAGCAGTCCCCTCATCAGTCTGCTGATCATCTCTAGTAGGTGTGTTGACACTCTGGCCAACTGACTCTCTCCGTGGTGGCTGATTTTCTTCATGTATCTCCTATACCTGATTCAATGCATTCCTTTGATCAACAAATAAAGAAACCTCCTACATACTTGGAGAATGTGTCTCCAATGGTGTGGATGATTCAACTACAACTCTTGGAGGCTCCGGCTGAACAGGCTCCTGCCGAACTGGCTCCTTCCTTCGAGATTCTGGACCTCGTGTAATTTGTTTCTTCCTGCTGGTGGTGGGTGTCTTGTGATCTCCCATCGAATTGTAAGTCAATGCAATCGACCTACTCTTCAAACTACTCACACGCCTGTCAACCCATGCTTTGGTTAATGTCAAGACTGGAATAGAAAGTGTGTCCAAGTCAGCAATCTTTGGTTCTGACCAATCTGGGAGTGGAAGTGGAGTATCTCTTATTGCCTCATAATCTGGATGGACAACATTCATGTCCTCATCCACCTGGTCTGGTACCGGAATGACCTCACACTCCCTAATCATGCCTATTGGCAACCTAGAGAACATTCTCTTCCTGACTTCTGCTTCGTCTGATGCACCAGCCCAATAATCCTCAATGTTTGCCTTATGTTTAAATTCCTCTGACAGTACCCATCTGATATTGTTATGCGGATCATAGTGCTGTCTGCTGGTGTGATAGGAAAAATGAAAGAATTGAAGCTCACTTTCAGCTTCTCTAGCTGCCTGTAATGAAGGACACACTTCATCGGAATTGCCCATGACAATCGGGAAGTCAACTCCTCCCTTTTTCTTTTTCTTCTGAATTTTATCGTAGGCAACTAGTTGCCTAGATATTTCTAACATCAATATTCTATTGGTTGGGTACTGTTGACGTGGTTTTTGAGACCGCACCAACACAGAACAGAGTTGCCCAACGGACGCTCTATTCTCTCTTGATCAAAGTATTCCGCACGCTAAGATTGCCAGAAAGTTCGTGCGTTCAACTCCAAGGTTCCTTTAGTGCGAATAGGCTCAGTTTGGCTTGATGTGATATTGCTGGTATGTCAAGGGGACTTACATAGTTGTTCAGACTTCTCGCAGTTAGCAGTTGATATGTAATTTGAAGGGGATTCTTACGTGTATGATTTGGCAATGTGTATCCTTTTCTAAAACTAACAAGAAGTATGCGGAAAGTAAAAGGGAAAGGGCCTAAGAAATTTGTACTCTATTCTAAATGCAAGGTATGTGGGGCTTCGTCTCAATAGACTTCAACCAGATTTCACCTAGCCTCCGTCGGACAGCCTCAGCAAAATCGGTGCAATCTTCAAAGGGGATAGCAAAAGATATTCAAGTTATAGTTTAACATACGTACACCATCAGAACAACGCATATAAGTATGTAAGCCATAACCGAAGTTAAACACAAGATGATGTCCAGTTGACCACGCAAGGCAGACTTATCATCAACAAGCCGCTGGTGGTATGGAATAAAATGAAGCTATCTCAATGAAATACCACACACCAAAGTAAGCTACTTACATGAATTTAATCTACTTGGATACGAAAGGAAGAAGAAACCTTGCTAGCATTTCATGACAAGACGAATTTCACCATCAATGAAAAGATCTATTATCATAAAATGTATTACACAACAATCTCCTCAAAAGTTTTCAAAAGGGAAAACTTTCTCTCTTCTCAAAATTATGCAAAAATGCTCTACACTACTACACTATCTAGCTCTAAGGCTAATGCTCTCTCAATGTCTACTCTGGTTCTGAATCCTAATGTCTTACAAATGAGGGGGACTCCCCTTTTATAGCTAGCCAAGTCCCAAAGGACGGCTAGGGTTACAATCAATAGAGTGGCCAGAATCGTGCCACCTCAGCCCTAACCCTAAAAACTGTCAGAATAGGGAGTGGTACATTAAATGAATCAAAGATTCCCACTCACTCCCAAAATAGCGAATGTAATAAATGCTCCATACTCAGTCTTCTAGAAGATCCTCGTCCAGTAGTGTGTTCCCATTAGCCTTCTCTCTGACTGCCAACTCAACAAATCTGCTAAGTACGGCCTCAACCTCCTCAACTGAAATAGATGGAACACAATCTAACTGAAACTCTAACACTGTAACTGAGTGCCCGTGCCTCGTACAAGATTTTCTCCAAGCAGCCAATGAGTCCTGCGTGTTCTGGATCAAAGTGGAGAATGTAGCAGTATTTTCAAAGTCATCTTGTACGAAGGTCTTAACATCTGCGAAGAAGGGAACCAGCAAACCCCTCAAATTATCAAAACTTATCTCCTCTGGATTCAGCCGCCTAGCAAAGATGGCCTCGAAGGTATTCTGAACTCCATCTATGATATTGGCCATAGCCTTGTGAATCCTGGCTGAATCCGCCTGTGCTGCATCGAAGAAGCCACGCCCTGTGATAGCCGAAGAATACCATCGAGAGAAATCATATCGGTCATTCGCCTGAATGACACCTCCATAATTCAGCAGCTGCAATGGCACATGCCTCAACACCTCAAGACGCTGGATCACCTTACTCTGATAGATGGAAGCATTGCCCCAAGCATGATCCACCGCATCCATCCGTGTCAAAATAGAAGAGGCCTGCTGAAAGGCAAAGGCAAGGTCCTCCATAAACTTCTCTGTCTCAGTACGAACTCCTGTGACCCATTTGTCTGCCTCTTGTGCCATCCTCTAGCTCCTACTAAAGCATTTGTCGACTCTCTAGGAATATCTCTTTGGAGAGCTCTATCAACTGAGTACATCCCTTCGAGCAGAGACAAGAAGCTGCTGAACATATCCAACTAGCCCTTGTGTTCTCGTTCAACTTCTTGTATTTTCCTTCTTTCTTAGACAATCTATCCTTAAGGGCAAGGAAGGAGTTATCGCTCTCCTCAACAATCTGTGCACCAGTAGGGCGTCCCATGTCAAGAGTGGTGACCACATAGTTTTCCGGAGCTGCTTCATTCCGGTCACACTCGACTCGTGGGACAGCAAAGTGAAGGGTACGAGAGCCATCCTCATCTGTGGAGATCTTGAAAACTTTCTTGCCTTCTTCTTCGGCGGAGGAGCGATCCGGTTTAAAAACTCTTCCATCTCAAGC